>JBBPTD010001242.1:0-11552 GCA_038093895.1 Boletus aff. mottiae
GAACTGCACAATATAGTCATCCACCTCCATATCTTTGCCAAGGCTGATAGAATTGTCATCCTCTGAATTGGAGATGATCTCGACAATTCCTGGAGTCTCCATGCACTCTATAAGAGAGGGCATGGAGGGGCCGGCATGATTAGGAGGGATGGTTCTAGTGCCGAAGGCACCATCCTCGTTGAAAGTGGAGTGTTACGCTTGGCCCGGGTGGGGACGAGCGTAGCCTCGAAAGACTAAGGTTCAAAGGTTCAAAGAGATAGCGTGCACTTAATGGTAGCATGAAGTCCAAGGAAGACGTTCCACAGAGGAACACAAGGGTTTCAAGGTTCAAAGGTTCAGAGGTTCAAAGCGACTGGTCGAGTGCCAGAAGGAGCTTAAGACAAAGGAATAGATTCAAGGTGTTGATCGAGGAGATCTAAGCTAGAGTACAAGAGATAGGTATAGTGGGTTTATATACCTGTTTACAAGACTTAGGGCAGGCATAGAAAACAATAGAACAGAGTGGAAGATGGAGGAAGTGATCGCTGACGAAGCAAGTGAGATAAGGAGAGTAAGCGTGGGTGAATCAGCGATAAGGAAAATATTGTCCACATAGAGGATCAAACAGGTGAGTTCGATGCGAGTACATGAAAAGTGTATAGTGAAGTAAAAGAAAAAGAACAAGTCGTAACATTACCCCCGTACTAGCCCTGAGATCACGTCGAAAGGCAACTAGAGCCCCATGCAGGAGTATCTGGGGGAGCCGGTGATGTTAGCGTAGCTGGTTTCATCGATAACATCGTCTAATTCGGGAGAGGGGGAGTGGTGTGCAGGGGAAGCAGACCTACGAGGAGGAGGGACAGGGAGACCACATCCTGAGTTGGAGGACCGATAGGAGCGAGAGGAGCGAGAGGAACTAGAAGAGGTGTTGGAACCTCGTCATGGGTTCCTGAACAACTCAGGGGCAGGTGTTCCGCGAGAGCGGCCCGAGATGCAAGCAGCCAAAGGTTGGTGTCCCGGGGGACAAGTGGCCGAGAGTCGACTAAGGAGAACGGGGCAACAAGTGGCAATAGGGCAGTTTGCCTGGCTGTGGCCTGGTGCCCATTGGCGACAACCCATAACTGGGCATTGGTACACAGGACAATTGTGGTGTATATGTCCGAGGCGGTGCCATTGGAAGCAGGCATCGCGGTATCTCGGGTCAGAAGGAAGAAGGGGATTGGTGCGAAGGTGGCCATAGCGTAACTGGCTCTGATGGATGTGGGTCCTTTCGGTCTCATTCATAGCGTGGAGTTCCTCCGGTGATAGGGCGGACGAGGAAGCAGATGGGGTGGAGGGGGAGCGTGCCGAGTGATAGGAGGGAGACGAGGAACTATCTGTATCATGTTGTAAAGGGTGTATACCAGAGTTGGCGATTCTGGAGGCAGCGAGCTCAACGGCGTATCTGTCAATGTCCTGGAGGAATTCTCCAAACTCCATCTGGTACATGACTTGATGGAGTTCTCGTAGGATATTCTGTTGGGTGGATGCTACCCAGTTGCAATCCATGCGATTGGTGGAGAAAGCGGTGATCTCATTGGTGACAAGGGAGAGGCATTGGGTTTGGAGGAAGGCTTTATATAAGGCAAGGAACGCAGAGTTCATGTCTAAGTGAGAGTCGATGGGGATAGCCATGCCGGTGTCACAAATGTAGCGAGAGACATTGTTGGTGTAGCGGGGAGAAGGGGTTCCTTCTCTGATGGCATTGGCATAGATAGGAATATTGACGGCGAGAATGGGCCTAGGACTGGGCATAGGGGGGGGAGCAAAGCGAATAGAGGAAGAAGTGATGGGAGACTGGGGAATAGGATGGATAATAGGAATAGTCAAAGATACGGTTTCATCGGGGGAGACGTGAAAGGTGACGCTGCGGGTGGGAGGTTCGATGGCATCAATGGGGTTGGAGCCCCATCCAGGATCAGCAAGTGTAGAGGAGGGAGAAGGTGGGGTCAAGGTAGTGACAGAGGATTCAGAAGTAAGGGAGGTCTGTTGAGAGGACATGTTTTTTTTTGTAGTGAAAGGTTCTACGGGGAAGAGAAGACGGAGGGGTGAAGCTTTTTATAATCTGAGAGGGCGGACTTTGCATTTTTCAGATTCCGTTCTGGGGTCCAAGAGTCTTCTTCCGCAGAGTAGCCTCTCCATCGGATAAGGAACATGCGGCGAGAAGGGGGGCCGCGGTGACGTAGGATCTTCTCTATTTCATATTCTTCTTCTCCCTGGATAAGGTCAGGTGGTGGAGAAGGGAAGTTCAGGCCGTGTACACTGTTTTCGCGATAGGGCAATAGGAGAGAGGCATGGAAGATGGGGTGAATTCTCCAGGTTTTCAGGAGGTGGAGTTGATAGGTGAGAGGAGATAAGACTTTGGTAATGACAAAGGGTCCTTCTCATTTCGGATCAAACTTTGGGGTGGGAGAGCGGCGTTTCAGGTTCCTTGCTTCTAGCCATACTTTGTCCCCTTTAGCGAATGGAATGAAACCTCTGTTTCCTCGGGCTGCCATTACTTGGCAAGCAAGCTCATGGGCGGCAAGAGCTTCGTTTCTTGCAGCGGTGAGTTCTTTGAGGCGGGATTCTACCGCGGGGATATGGGAATCGGGTATGATGGTGGGAAGGGCGCAGGGTTCATATCCCATCATGAGATAGAATGGAGATTGGTTGGTTACGGAGTGGGTGTGGTGATTGTGGGTGAATTCGGCATGAGTCATGTGTTCTGACCATGAGGCTGGGTTGTTTCCGCAATAGATGCATAGATAAGTTTCAACTTCTTGATTTACGCATTCAGTTTCGCCATCTGTTTGAGGGTGATATGCAGTGGAGAGGGCGAGGTCGTAGTTCAGGAGTCTTCCCAGCTCTTTTGCAAAGGCAGAAGCAAATTGGGGTCCACGATTGGAGATAATCTTGTCATATAGCCCAAAGTGTTTATACACTTTGTGGAAAAAGAGCGTGGCAACGCCTTGGGCGGAGACAGTTTTCTTAGTGGGGCAGAGAATTACCCCCTTAGTAAGGCCGTGGTCGACCATGACCAAAAGGGACTTGAAGCTGGCAGAGGGGGGAAGGTCGGTGATAAGGTTGCAGGAGATCTGTTGGAATGGGTGTGAGGCCGAGGAGTGGATTGGAGAAGTTGAGGGGACGGTGGGATGGGTGTTTGCCTTGGCCTGCTGGCAGGAGGAGCATCCTTCCACGTATTTGCGGACGAATTGAGCAAGGCCAGGCCACCAAAACTCAGCAGCGACGAGTTGTCGGGTTTTGAGATCACCGGGATGTCCAGCAGAGGTATGGTCATGGCAGCGGGACACAATAGAGCGACAGAGAGATTTGTTGGGGGGAATGTAAGCACGACCCTGGTAGGTAAGGACGCCTTCATTAAAGGCCCAATCGGACAATCAGGAATGGAATGCAGGAGGTACAGATCCGTCAAGTGCTTGTAGAGCATTCAGAACGAGGGGATCATCCTTCGAAGAGGATGAGACCTTCCGATGCAAAGCAGCGTCAATGACTCGGACAAAGAGGGAGTTGGGGAGGAGTACAGTTCCAGTGTTATCTGGAGTGTCAGGATGGAGATCGGGGCGGCGAGATAGTGCATCAGGACTGGCGAGGAGGCAGCCCGGGACATGGATCATTTTTAGATCAAAGTCTGCGAGGTCTAGAAGCCAACGTGCTTGGCGTCGGTTGAGGTTCTGGGCCTGGTGGAAGTATGTGAGGTTTTTGTGGTCAGTGAAGACCTGGACCAGGAAGGGGGAGCCATGAAGGTAGTGTCGCCATGCTTTGAGGGCTCAGATGATGGCTAAGAGTTCTCTATCGTAGATGTCATAATTTCGTTCAGCGGGGGAGAACGAGGTGGAGAGATAGGACAGGGATGCCAATCTCCATTGACATCAGTCTGTAAAAGAATAGCTCCTGAGGCATATTTTGAAGCGTCAGTAGCGATCGCGAACAGAGCGGAGGGGTCGGGGAGATGGAGGATTGGTTTGGAGAGGAATAATTCCTTTAGGGATTCGAAGGATTTCTGGCAGGCTTTGGTCCAGTTCCATCCGGAGGTTTTTTTGGTGAGATCAATGAGGGGGTGTGCAACAGTGGAATAGTTGGGGATGAATTGTCAGTAGAAATTGGCAAAGCCAAGGAATGAGCGGACTTCCTTTACTTTGGTTGGGGTGGGCCAGTTGGCAATTCCTTCGAGTTTGATGGGGTCCATGGCAAGCTGTCCAGGTTTAACAATCATTCCCAGATATTCCACCTCTTTGACTCTGAAGGAGCATTTCTCGAGTTTCAAATGAAGGTCAAGTTCTTTCATTCGTTGCAGGACTCGTTTGGTTCGTTTGGTATGAGTGGTTTCATCTGGAGAGAAGATAAGGAGATTGTCCATATAAATGACGAGCCATCCTTCAGAGATCATGTCATGGAATGAGTCATTCATGAATCGTTGGAAGGTTGCGGGGGAGTTGGTTAGACCGAAGAACATGACCAAGGGTTCAAATAGTCCTTTGTGGGTGATGAAAGCTCCTTTCCATTGGTGTCCGTCTTTGATTCGGACATTATTGTATCCCCACCATACATCCAACTTGGTGAAGACTTTAGCGTTCTTGAGTTTGTCGACGAGGTCCAAGATCAAGGGAAGTGGGTAGGCATCGTGAACGGTGTGTTCGTTGAGGTAGCGATAATCTTGGCAGGGATGGAGCTTTCTGTCCTTCTTGTTAACAAAGAAGAAGGGTGAGGCCTGAGGGGAGTTCGAGGGCCGAATTTTCCCCACGCGAAGATTTTCTTCGAGGAAGTCTTCAGTGGCTTTCTGTTCACTAGGTGATAGGGGATAGATCTTCCCGACCTTCGGTACAAAGGAATCATCGAGATTGATTTCGTGATCATAGGGGTGAGAGGGTGGAAGGTGGTCTGCAGTTTCCTTAGTGAATACAGAAGAGTATTCCTCATATTCAGAAGGAAGGGGGACTGCAGGTTTGGCCTTTTCAGTGGCCATGGCAAGTTCGGTGGTGGTGGTGAGTTTTGCAATGACCGGCAAGCCGAGGGGAATGAAGCGTGAACCACAATGGATAATGCAGTTGACAGTGTACGCTTCTTTGGCTCGTTGACAAAACTGTGATTCAGTTTCGTATTTAAGGTATTCATAGAGACGTGCATCATGTACTGCGTGGACATTAAGGTGTTGAGGGGGTCGGGGAGGTTTTTCGGGGGTTTTGTGGGATTGTTGGTTCATTGTGTGAGTTTGGTAGAGTTCTGAAGATTCATCAGATGATTCAGGGATGGAGATGGTCTGGCGGGCCCAGTCAATGGTGGGGTTGGTTTTTCGGAGCCAGGGTAGTCCTAAGATGACGTTTTCGTTTCCACAGTGCATGACATAGAAGAGGATTTTGTGGACAATTCCTTCAATGTTAACGAACAGGGTGGTGGTGAAGCGAATAGCTCCTTTCTTGTTCGTGGATTGGTCGACGTTTCATATAGGAATGGGTTCAGGGAGTTTCTCAGTGGGGAGTCTGTGTTTGTGAACAAAGTCCCAGTCAATGCAGGATATATCGGCACCGCTGTCAACCAGGGCACGGGTGTCGACGACTTTTGAGATGTGATCTGGATCGATAAGCTGAATGGGGAATTTCATTGCTTTCGATGAGGAGGATACAACTACAGAAGCACATGTAAGGGAAGGAGAGACTTGCATTGAACAAGTTCTCCTTTTCAAAAATCCCAGGAGAAGTGAACCTTTCGTATGGCCACTTCTTCTTCTTCGTCATCGTCTTCAATTTCCTTTAACTCAGGGAGATCGTCGACAGAGACTTTCTGGACCTTCTTCCCCTTTCGTCCAGAGGAAGGAAAGTTAGGACATTCATTGCTAAGATGTCCACTTTTTCGGCAGCGGAAGCAAAGTTCTTTTTTGATGCATCATTTTCATTCTTCAGGGGTGAGCTTGGTGATGCGTACCACATCTACGTCCATGGCATTGGGGTCTTTTGGGGTGGGAGCGGGGGTGTTGTAGGAGCGGTAGGAGTTTTGGGATCCTCCAGTTCGGAGGCGAGCAACCTCCTTAGCTCTTTCGAATTGGGTATGGAAGTGGGAGGCCTTCTCGTACCATTCTTTGGCGGTGGTGGGAGGGGTGTCCATGGAGTAAACACAGCGCATCAGGGGTTCGGGGAGTCCAACAGAATAGAATCCGATTAGGACGTTTTCATCAGTGATGTTGGCAAGGGCGGCGTTACTAATGAAACTAGCAGTGTAGGTGGCGAGAGTGGGGAGGTACTCTCCCTTCTTCTTGGGATGGGGGTTCATGCGAGTGTTGGATAGCCACGAGATGGCATTGGCAACAGTGTCTTTAAGTATGAAGGATTTCTTGAACGACTTGCAGAAGTCGGCAAAGGTTCCAAAGTGGATTGAGGTAGAGGTAACCGCTTGCTGTCTAAAAGTATTGGCCCAGACCAAGGCGGATCCTTTTGTCATGTAAGAGCGAAAGCGATTTGTTTGTCGTTGGTGTCATAGACTGCTTCGTTTACTTTAAGGTAAAAACAAACAGTGTTCAGCCATTGGTTGGCAGTGTCTGGGGACCCATCAAAGGGTTCAGGGTTTCCAAGGCGGAGTTCAGTGGGTTTAGTAGTCATGGGGGTAAGAGGCGGTGGTGGAGGGGGAAAGAAGATTTGTCTGGTGAGGGCGATTGGTGTAGGGGAAGGGGGAGTTGGGACGCGAGGGATGGAGAGGGAGGCGGAGAGTTGATGAGAGAGATCTAAGGTGTCGTCTTCCTCCTGTTGGGAGGGGAGGGCAAGGTCTTGGTCAAGGGAAGATTCTTCGTTGTCAGATGAAGTTTCAGAGGATTCAGAGAGTTCCTGAGGGGAACGGTTTCGAGGTGGTCCCCAGAGGGATGGAGGGAGTCGAGGTCGTTGAGCAATGGTGGAGCGGTGCTACAACGATGGTAGCCGCAAAGGGTAGCTTAGATCTTTTGTTACGCTTGGCCCGGGTGGGGACGAGTGTAGCCTTGAAAGACTAAGGTCTTAAAGGTTCAAAGAGATAGCATGCACTTAATGGTAGCACGAAGTCCAAGGAAGACATTCCACTGATGAACACAAGAGTTTCAAGGTTCAAAGGTTCAAAGGTTCAAAGTGACTGGTTGAATGCCAGAAGGAGCTTGAGACAAGGGAATAGATTCAAGGTGTTGATCAAGGAGATCTAAGCTAGAGTACATGAGATAGGTATAGTGGGTTTATATACCCGGTTACAAGACTTAGGGCAGACATGACTAGGGCGGGTCATAGAAAGCAATAGAACAGAATGGAAGATAGAGGAAGTGATTGCTGACAAAGCAAGTGAGATAAGAAGAGTAAGCGTGGGTGAGTCAGCGATAAGGAAAATAGTGTCCACATAGAGGATTGAACAAGTGAGTTCGATATAAGTACAAGACGAGTGTGAGAGAAGCATAAGGAGAAGTGAAAAGAAAGAACAAGTTGTAACACCAGTTCCATCCTGAGTTCTTTTTGGTGAGATCAATGAGGGGACGTGTGCGGTGGAGTAATCAGAGATGAATTGTCGATAAAAATTGACGAAGCCAAGGAATGAGCAGACTTCCTTTACTTTGGTTGGGGCAGGCCAGTTGGTGATTCCTTCAAGTTTGACAGGGTCCATAGCTAGTTGTCCCAGTTTGACAATCATTCCTAGATATTCTACTTCTTTGACAGCAAAGGAACATTTCTCAAGTTTCAGATGGAGATTGAGTTCCTTCATTTGTTGAAGAACCTGTTTGGTTTGTTCAATGTGAGTGGCTTCATCTGGGGAGAAGATAAGGAGGTCATCCATGTAAATGACAAGCCATCCTTCAGAGATCATATCTTGGAACAAGTTGTTCATGAATTGTTGGAAGGTCGCAGGAGAGTTTGTGAGACCAAAGAACATGACTAGGAGTTTGAAGAGTCCCTTATGAGTGATGAATGCTCCTTTCCACTGGTGTCCATCTTTGATTTGGACATTGTTATACCCCCATCGTACATCAAACTTGGTGAAGACCTTTGCATCTTTAAGTTTGTCGATGAGGTCAGAGATTAGGGGAAGTGGGTAGGCGTCACGAACAGTATGTTCATTGAGGTATTGGTAGTCTTGACAGGGACAAAGCTTTCCATCCTTCTTATTAACGAAGAAGAAGAATGGTGAGGCTTGGGGGGAGTTTGAAGGTTGAATCTTTCCGGCATGGAGGTTTTCTTTGAGGAAGTCCTCGGTGGCTTTCTGTTCATTGGGTGACAAGGGGTAGATTTTCCCAACCTTGGGTATGAAGGAGTCATCAAGGTTAATTTCGTGATCGTATGGGTGAGAAGGTGGAAGGTGGTCTGCAGTTTCTTTCAAGAACACCGAGGCATATTTCTCATATTCAGGAGGGAGTGAAACTGTGGGTTTGGCTTTTTTGGTGGCCATGGTGAGTTCAGTGGCAGTGGTGAGTTTCATGATGACAGGAGAGCCTAGGGGAATGAAGCAGGTGTTACAACTCACCTCGGCAACACCCAGTTGTTGCACTGTTCTTTTCTTTTGCCTTAGACTTCCTCTGACTACCCCATCTCTGGAACCCTTGTCCCCTTGCCCCCTTGTCCCCTTGTCCTTGTCCTCACCTTCCATAGACCTCCCTAGACTTCCTATGGATGTGTATGTCTTCTTCTTCTTTACTTCCTTGAACTCTCGCCCTGTCTCCATCTCCCTTGTCTCGGACCCTGTACCATTACTTTGGTTCTTCATCTTCTCTTCTCTTTGATCCCCATGTCTTCGACTTCCTTGCCTCATGTTCTCTTATCTTGGACCCTGTACCATTACTTTGGTTCCTTGTCTTCTCTTCTCTTTGATCCCTGTGTCTTTGTCTTCCTTGCCTCATGTTCTCTTATCTCGGACCTTGTACCACTATCTTGGTTTCCCAGATCCCCTCAGACTTCTTCATATCTCCCTGTCTCTGTACTACTTACCTTTCTTGTCTTGGTCCATGTGCAGCCACAATCCCTATAAAGCCCTCACCTATGTACCTTGTACCCTAGTCTAGTCTACCTTATGGTGGACACCTTGTCCTTGTATCTATCCACTCTGAAACCGTCTACCTAGTAGGCAACTATGAACCATCCCTACCTTTGATCGAACACCCCTTCGTCCATGAGGAATCATGCCCTCACCCCCTTGCTCACCTTGAACGTTTGGTCAACCCTTGCCAGCTAAGGTTCTACTTCTTGGTTCCACTGGCCATCACTGCTACAGTGGGACCAGTCGTAACAGCGGGAATCACAGAAAATGATGTGGTTGATGGTGTATGCTTCTTTGGCGTGTTGACAAAACTGAGATTCAGTTTCATATTTGAGATATTCATAGAGGTGCGCATCATGTACTGCATGAATGTTGAGGTGCCAAGGGGGTCGAGGAGGGGTCTTGGGGTTTTTGTGGGATCATTGGTTGTGGTGCAAGTTTGGTAAAGTTCTGAGGATTCATTGGAGGATTCAGGAATGAAGATGGTCTGGCGTGCCCAGTCAATGGTAGGATTGGTTTTTTGAAGCCAGGGTAGTCCTAAGATAACATTTTCATTTCCGCAATGCATGACATAAAAGAGGATTTTGTGGGAGATTTCTTTGATGTTAATGAACAGGGTGGTGGTGAAGCGAATTGCTCCTCTCTTGTTCGTGGATTGGTCGATGTTTCTTATGGGGATTGGTTCAGGGAGTTTCTCAGTGGGGAGTTTGTGTTTGTGAACAAAGTCCCAATCAATGCATGATATGTCAGTGCCACTGTCAATCAGGGCACAAGTGTCGATGACTTTAGTGATGTGATCTGGATCGATAAGCTGAATGGGGAGTTTCATTACTTTCGATGAGGAGGATACAATTACAGAAGTGCATGTAAGGGAAGGAGAAACTTGTGTCAAACAAGTTCTCCTTTTTAAAAATCCCAAGAGAAGTGCACCTTTCATACAGCCACTTCTTCTTTTTTGTGATCATCTTTGATTTCTTTTAACTCAGGGAGATCATTGACAGAGACTTTCTGGACCTTCTTCCCTTTTCATCCAGAGGAGGGAAAGTTAGGACATTCATTACTATGTAAGATGTCTGCTTTTTTGACAGCAGAAGCAGAGTCCTTTCTCAATGCATCGCTTATGCTCTTTGGGAGTGAGCTTGGCAATACAGATTGCATCTACGTCCATGGCATTGGGGTCCTTAGGGGTAGGAGTGGGGGTGTTGTAGGAGTGGTAGGAGGTTTGAGATCCTCCAGTACGAAGGCAAGCAACTTTCCTAGCTCTTTCAAACTGGGTATGGAAGTGGGAGGCCTTCTTGTACCATTCTTTGGCTGTGGTGGGGGGGGTGTCCATGGAGTAAATGTGGCGTATTAAAGGTTCAGGAAGTCTGACAGAAAAGAATCTGATTAGGACATTTTCATCGGTGATGTTGGCAAGGGCGGCATTACTGATGAAGCTGGCAGTGTAGGCAGCTAGAGTGGGGGAGTATTCTCCCTTTTTCTTGGGATGAGGGTTCATGCAGGTGTTGGATAGCCAAGAGATGGCATTGGCGACAGTGTCCTTGAGTATGAAGGACTTCTTGAACAACTTGCAGAAGTCGACGAAGGTTCCAAAGTGGATTGAGGTAGTGGTAACTGCTTGCTGTCTGAAAGTGTTTGCCCAGACCAAGGCAGATCCTTTTGTCATGTAAGAGAGAGCAAAGGCAATTTGTTTATCATTGGTGTCGTAGACTGCCTCGTTTATCTTAAGGTAGAAATGAACAGTGTTCAGCCATTGGTTGGCGGTGTCTGGGGATCCATCAAAGGGTTTGGGATTACCAAGGCGGAGTTCAGTGGGTTTAGTAGTCATGGGGTTATGAGGTGGTAGGGGAGGGGGAAAGAAGATTTGTCTGGTGAGGGCAATCAGTGTAGGGGAAGGGAGAGTGGGGACATGAGGGATGGAGAGGGAGGTGGAGAGCTGATGGGAGAGGTCTAAGGTGTCATCATCCTCTTGTTGGGAGGGGAGAGCAAGGCCTGGGTTGAGGAAGGAGTGTTCGTTGTCAGACAAAGATTCAGAGGGTTCAGAGGGTTCCTAAGAGGAACAGTTTTGAGATAGTCCCCAGAGGGACGGAGGGAGTCGAGGTCATTGAGCAATGGTGGAGCAGAACTACAGCGATGATAGCCACAAAGGATAGCTTAGATCTTTTGTTACGCTTGGCCTGGGTAGGGATGAGCATAGCCTCAAAAGACTAGGTTAAAGGTTTGAAGAGATAGCATGCACTTAATGGTAGCATGAAGTCCAAGGAAGATGTTCCGCAAGGAAACATAAGGATTTCAAGGTTTCAAGGGTTCACAGGTTCAAAGCAACTGTTTAATAGCCAGAAGGAGCTTGAGACAAGAGAAGTGGATTCAAGGTGATGACCGAGAAGATCTAAGCTAAAGTACAAGGAATAGATATTGTGGGTTTATATACCTGGTTACAAGGCTAAGGGCAGGCATAGTTAGGGCTGGTCATGGAGAGCCATAGAATGGAATAGAAGGTGAGGGAAGTAATTGCTGATGGAGCAAGTGAGATAACAGATAAGAGTGAGTAAGTGTGGGTG
>JBBPTD010001243.1:0-11534 GCA_038093895.1 Boletus aff. mottiae
GTCATTGAGGGGATGAGCAACTTGTGTGTAGTCTTCAATGAATTGTCAGTAGAAGTTAGCTAGACCAAGAAAACTGAGAACTTGTTGGACAGTTGTTGGCATAGGCCTCAAGAACTGCTTTCACTTTGTCTTCATCCATGTGGATTCCATCAGGGGTTATAGTCATCCAAAGGAATTCAACTTTTTTAACACAGGAGAAAAAAATTTCTGGTTTTACAAAGAGATCATTCTCTTCTAGTCAGCATAGTACTTCAAGTACAATCTGATCATGTTCTTTTTGATTATCTGTTTTGGTGAAGATCATCAATGTAGATGACACAGACATTGTCCATGTCAGAGAATATGTCGTTCATCATTGTTTGAAAGGTAGCAGGGGAATTGCATAAGCCAAAGAACATTACTAGGGGTTCATAGGCTCCTCAATGACAAATAAAGGTGGCTTTCCATTTGTCTCCTTCTTTGATGCGTACATTGTTGTATCCCCAGCAGAGATCCATTTTTGTGAATAGTTTAGCTCCTTTAAGCTTGTCAACAAGCTGGGAGATGGGTGGTAATGGATAGTTATTGTTAATGATATGTTCATTAAGATATTGGTAATCTTGAACCATATGTTTCTTTCCATCCTTCTTTGGGACAAAGAAGACAGGAGAAGTTTGAGGTGACTTGGAGGGTCTAATGTAGCCCTTGTGGAGTTGATCATCTATAAAGTCACTAACTTCTTGCTGTTCTATTGGAGATAGGGGTATCAATTGTCCTTTCTTTAGCACAAAGGATTCCTTTAGATCAATAGCATGATTCCAATGCTTTCTAACTGGCATTCGCTCAAATTCTTTCTTTGTGAAAACATGGAGGTATTTGTGATACTCATTAGGGACTAGATCTGTGGCTTTGGGTTCTGATTTGGTTTTTAGATCTAACTTGGCAGCATTAATCTGTACAAGTTGATCGTGCTCTTCTTTCTTGATAGTTCTTAAGAAAGAGCTTCTAGATTTGTTATGGCAAGAGTTAGGGCAGCATGTCATGCAGACGGTTCCTGTGTCCCAATCGATTTCTGGGTTATGGTGTTTAAGCCATGTATAACCAAGAATCATTTGATGTTTGCCTAAGTTAGTCACTTTGGCAATTGTTTTTTCTTGATGACTGAGATAATTAATCATGAGCTTGGCATAATGCATTAGGCTTCTGGCAGTGTTATGTGTTCTGTTAACGTTAAATACTGAGATTGCACGATGTAGGGGTTTAAGGGGGATGTAATCATTATTAGCCCAATCTTTGTCAATGAATGTTGTGTTAGCTCCTGAGTCTAACAAGTGAGAGTTTTAATTGAATGTCTGGCATTCAGATTAATGGCAATGGATAGAATAAGTTCCTTGGCAGGATTGCCTTGGATCTTAGCAATCTTGGGTGTAAGAAGCATTTCTTCTATGTCTGCATCAGACAAGAAGGAATACATCTGTCAAATGTCACTACACTTCTGTTCAATGGTAGATGAAGTTGTGTGTAACAAGTTTACTTCAACAACTTCAGGAAGAATTTTCTGATCTGGGTTTTCTAGTTCCTTAATAGAGGAATGAAGCACCAGTATGAAGTTCTGGCCAAGCTCCAAATCAATTGAAGGCCTCTCTAGACATGAATAAATAGGAGATGAGTTTACAGTTTCAGAACTTGTGAATCAAGATGCAACTTGCTTGCCCAGTTCTTTCAAGTTGCTTTGCCTTTTCCCTTAGAATCAGATGGCATAGATTAGAAAAGTGAACATACTTCATCAAAGGTCATTCCTTGACAAGTGTGGGGTAAAGATTCTTGAATCTGATCCCATGATTCAGCTGGCTCAGTAGTAGTAGCTTGAATAGCTCTTTCTTGCTGCACATCGGTTTGTGTTGTCCTCTGGATCAATTACAATGTTCACAATGTTAGGAAGGTTTCTTATAATCTTTAGTGAAGTGTCCATTGCCTTCACAGTTGAAGCAAGTGGACCCTAATGATCCTGATGATCCTCCTGAGGGTCATTGTTTAGGTTTATGGGATCTGATGCAGTTTAGATTTAGGTGGTCATCATCTTCTTCTCCATTGATGAGGCCAATGTTCATTGTGTCACCATAGCATGACTTCTTTTCTGATTGGCCAAGAATGAGTTCAATGGATTCTTGGAGAGATCCAATCTCAGATACTATTTCAACATAAGGACTGATGTCTGTCTGTCTCTTCTTCTCTCTGGTGACTTGTATGAGAATGGAAGGTCTCATACTTTTCTCAAGTATAGCACAAGCGTGTGCTTCATCAATGCCTGCCATGTTGTACAGGGATTTGAACTTAGTGATAAAGGGACTGGTCTTAAGGTCTCCTTGGTGTAATTTGTTAAGCTCTATAAGAGCCCAATCTTTCTGGTTAGCATGTCGGAAGAACTTAGATAGTTCTTCCTCAAGATTTCACCATAGATAGATAGGTCCTTGAGCCAGTCGAGTTTCAGCAAACTTTCCTGCAGTGGGTCCTTTAAGTCGTGATAGGACTGCTTGGACAGCAGTGTAGGAACCTGGTGATATGGCAGTAATGTTCAAGCGTGGCCATGCTTGTATTTTAGCCCACCATTCATCAAACTTGGTGCAGCTTCCATCATAGTCTCCTGGATCTGTGAAGATCTCGACTTTCTGGATATATCCTCTTTCAGTAGTGGAAGATCCAGCAATGGCTGTGGTGTTTCTTGATTCTAGATCCGTGAGTTGATCTCTGAGATCAATGTTTTCCTGTTCAAGGACTGTGACTTTCATTTTTAGGCAAATAGTGTCAGTACCAAGATTATCACAAGCAAGTAGCATAGTAAAAAGCATATTGATGATAGAGTCCCATCTATCTTGTGTGGAAGACATACTGGTGGCACTGAGAGTGTTTTGTAACTCATTAAATAGATCAGCGATAGCAGTCAACATATTGGATCAAGCAGGATAGTTAAAGTTTTCTTCTGATTCAAGAGCAGAGTCTAAGTGATCAGCTAGATTTGATCCTTCTGCTTGTGGCTCGGCTACTAGTTCAATACAAGCGGCTGCAGGTAAAGGGATTCTGAAAGGTTGAACATTAGGAGGGGGAACCCTTATTGGTTCTTGTATCAGTGGCAATGGAAGTCCTGCTTTGGCAGCAGCTTCTTGTTCAGCTAATGTGGCTTCTTGAGCAGCACGAATATGTTGTTGATTAATGAACTGGAGATGAAGGGTTCTTCTTCTTTGTGTGAAGTTCCTTCCTCTGTTTACTCTCTCAAGATGTCTTACTTGTTTCTGGGTTCTAGGCTCAGGGTTTTCAGCATATGGTACAATGTTTTCAGGGGTCTCATTTATTGTGAAAAGGGAGTGAATGTGACTAATATGGATTGTAACAACGAGGCGGCCTAAGAGATGAGGAATAGGGGTAGGAGATCTCTCTCTAATCTGTATCTGTTCCCTGATACAATCTGCGGCCTGTTGTACCTGTTGTCTGATGATCTCAGTCCTTCTAAGATCTCTGGACTGGTCGATACCCAACTGTATCCCTTCGCATATAATTCTATGGATTCTCTCTGTTTCTCTCTCTCTATGTGAAACATGAGAACTGTTTCAGTAAGGTTGGAAATGATAGGCAGATCTGTGGGTGAGGGTGGTGTGGATTGGTTCCCAATCTATGGGTTCTGGTAACTCAGATGGTGCCTGTAAGATGGTACCAGGGTTGTATGTGGGGGATCCAAGTGGCAGATAGACAATCTTATGATCTGCTAATGTTGGGGTTAGACGATGTTCGGTATACTCAGCATTGCTCTGTCCTAACTGACTCAGTAAGTCTGCGGTGTTGATAGTAGAGGCCCAGTAGCAAGTACTGGGGGCGTCCTCTGGTGCTAACATGGCAGTAATGTGCCAATATGTGCCTTGAGAAAGAGGTCATTTGCCTCTTTTGACATGGAGTCCACCATCTTCAATGAATATGTGGAGGTGTGATCTACTTTGACCATGTCAGACAGGCTGATATCACTGCCAGAAGATTGCTTGTGTTTGACAGCAACCTCAGAATACAGCATGAGCATCTGTTGAAAATTCAGCATAACTGATTCATCTTTTGTACTATATAATTAAAAGGCAAAAAACATACAGTGAGGAATTGGTTCAGTTCTTGGTGAACCTTGGGTATGGCCTCTCCTTCAAGACCTAGTCCTAAGTTCTCTAACAAGGCTAGATTGGCAATCTGCTACAACTTTTTATGGTTGCCTCGTTGTATCTTCAGGTAGTTTGCTATATGAGCAGCATGGAATCCACTACTTTTTCCAGTTACACTTAACGAAGTGTGTAATACTCCATTTGTCTCTACTGTGAGGACAGTAGGTGCCACAAGCGTAATGCAAGTGACAAGAGAAAGGTATGTGCCTAGTGGGAGATACTCACTAGGTCTGAGGATAGAGGTTACTAGCTTGAGGAGCGGAGGAGTTTATAGAAGCAAAGAGGAGATGCTTATATAAGAGAGAGTGTAAGAACTGAGGAGAATGATACAGAGTGAGCTCTCCTCTATATAGTGTTCAGGTATTGTTTGTACCTGTATGTCTCTACTCTAGGGTAGGTAAAGATAAGAGATAGGAATGAGTCATATTGTATCATGAATAATAAGAGTCCTATCTATAGCCAATAGCAATAATGGCAGTTATCTATGATGTCATATGTTGAGTAATATGTGATAGTGTACTTGAACCTATTGTCCAAAGGTCTGGGCCATTGATGTAATCAGGTCTAGAATCTGGGTTATGGAATAGAAGAGCAGAAAGCAAATACTCAGATTTCAACACTCCTCCTCACTAGAAACATAAGTCATCATGAGAATGAAGATAAAGTCAAACTCTTTTGTCCACACTTGAAGGCTATCTTTCTAAGATTCTTGGTTAAGATATCTGCAAACTGTTGTTGGGAAGGAACATAAAATAGTTCCACTTCACCTTGCTCAACAGCCTTCCAAATATAATGTTCAGGGATGCAAACATGTTTAGTTCATCCTTCTTGAGCTGGATTTGAAGCAAGAAACATAGCTCCCTGGTTATCAACACACAGGGGAATAGTGGCTAGAGGAAAAGAAAGTTCCTCAAACAGATTGTGGATCCATTGGATCTGTCTGCAACATTCTATCATTCCACAGTATTCTGCTTCGGTGGATGAAAGTCGAACTCTTTTTTGTTGTTTGGAAAGCCATGACACAATTCCATTTGCAAGGAAGACAGAATAGCGTGTAATAGACCATGAGGTCTCTATGTCCCCAGCCCAATTAGTGTCAGAGTAAGCAACGAAACCATTGACTGGTCCATCTGCAGCATAGGTCAAGCACAACTTGGTAGTATGTGCGAGATAGCGCACTATATAAAGCACCTTCTGCAAGTGTTACTCTGAGGGATTTGTAGAGAACTGCAACATCTTGATCACTGAATAAGCAAGATCAGGTCTTGTGTCAAGCATGATGTAAAGCAATGATCTGATGACCAATTGATAATAACTTTGAAGAGTTGGATTTGATTCTCCTTCATTGGGCTTTGGAGTATATCCAGAAGGAAGAGGAGTAGCGACTGGTTTGCAGTCAGTTTGACCAAAGCACTCAACTATCTTTGCAGCATAGGAGCATTGATCAAGCCTCAGAGTACATTTCTTGCGATCTCTGGTTATTCTCATTCCAAGATATTCTTTGGCTTTGCCAAGATCTCTTAATTCCCAACAATCCATGAACTGTTTCTTGTGCTTGAGGACAAGTGATTTATCATTACCCATAAAAAGAGCATCATCAATATGAAAGACAAGAATAATCAGTTTATCACCAATAAACTTGACATAAACCCCTGAATCTGAATAGCATCTCTTGAATTCAAGTTCAAGAAGGGATTTGTGGAGCTGCTTGTTCCATTGGAGCACAGCTTGTTTTAAGCCATAAATAGCCTTCCTAAGTTGACAGATCTTTTTCTCCTGGCCTTTTTAAACGAAACCCTCAGGTTGAATCATGTACAGCTCCTCATTGAGGTCTCCAAATAGGAAAGCTGTTTCAACATCCAGAGCTTCAAGCTCCCAGTCTTCCAATGCTGTAAGTGCAAGGAGTAGGTGGATGGTTTCAAACCTGGTTACTGGTTAGAAGGTTTCTTCATAGTCGATACCGAAGATTTGTGTGAAACCTTTAGCAACAAAGTGAGCCTTCTTCCGGCCATCACTTTTTACTGCATAAACCCATCTTCCCTTGATGGGTTCATGACCTTTGGGTAGATCAACAAGGGTCCAAACCTTTCAGTTCATGAGGGACTGGTATTTTTCATCCATTGCTTCTCTTCAAGATCTCTGTTCCAAGGAAGAAGTGAGCTTCAAAACATCCTTATATTGCTTAGGAATGCTTTGGGAAACTGCAGCTGATAAATGGAACCGCATCCATTGGCTTCTGTAAAGCTCACCCATATCATCATCCTTATTTGTAGGTCTAGCAGGAACTGGTTGTTCTGCTATATGGACAGTTTCTTGCTCCTCCTGGCGAGTATTTGACTTGCCATGAATCTCTTTCTCAATTTCGAGGGGTGGTCTATTCCCATAAGAGTTATCAGGAATGATCCTTGGTTTAACATTTCTAGTGGAACATCTCTCCAGTACAGGAGGTCAAAATGGTGCTCTAGGTGCAACTGGAGGTCAACGAGCATGAGATTGTGATGAAGGTGGAGGTGCATTATGAACTGATGTGGATCTTAAAGGATCCCAATGAGGTGGAGAAGGAACAAATGGTGGTGGAGAGGGAGTATGATGATCAGGTGGTGGTGAAGGTGATCTGGATCTAGGACAAGGTAGTGGTCCAAGATCTGATATGTTAACAATAACATGACAAGAGGGATTGGTAGGAGGTTCCGGGTTCTCCTTATCCAATTCTTCATCTGATAGGTCGTTTGCAGGATCTTCTAGTATTTGGGCTTGGTTTTCGACAGCAAGATCTCTAGAACATGATCTGAATCAAGTCTCATCAAATGTGGCATGGGTAGATATAAAAAGATGATGTCTGGCTTGTGACCAGAATCTCCAACCCTTGGTATTGGTTTCATAACCAATGAACATCATCTTTTCTGCTTTGGGAGACAATTTGTCCTTCCTTATTTCCGGAGATATGAATGTTCAGAAGTATGAAACATCAGGAACTGTACCATTGAATAGTTCAATGGGTGTTTTCCACCCATGACGATGAACTGGTTGTATATTGTAGACATGAAGTGCAGTCTCCAGGGAATCTTGCCAGAAGATCTTGGGTAAGCAAGCATGATGGCACATTGCCTCAGCTTTCTCCATGATAGTACGATTGAACCTCTCTGCACGTCCATTCTGTTAAGGAGTATGAGGAACAGATGTCTGATGGGTAATCCCTCTGGATGTGAAGAATGATTGAACATCTCGACCCATATATTCCCCCCCTCGATCTAAACATACAGAGGTGACCCGAGAGTCAGAGTGAGCTTCAAGCCAGGCAAACTGGTGCTGAAGTGCAATCAAAGTACCAGACTTTTCCCGAAGGAAAGCAAGGAGAGAGAAGCCGGAATAATCGTCAATGAGGGTCAGCACATAGCGAGACCTGGAGTGAGACTCCATAGGAAATGGCCCCATGAGATTGGTATGAAGAAGAGCAAGAGGATGAGAAGCATGCTTGATTGAGAGACCAAAGCTGCGATCTGCCATTTTACCCTCGGAGCAGCCTTTACAAGGAGGAAAATCAGAAGGGATAGTAATGTCCAGACAGCCAGAAGTGTGATTATGAAGCTGTCAGAGTGCGTTCTTGGAGCAGTGTCCAAACCAAAGGTGCCACAAAGAGAAAGAATCAATTGAGGTCACCAAGGCAATCTTTCCTGGAGTAATCATAGAAGACTGAAACCAGTGTGGATTGTTATCTGGAAATGAGGCAGATGCCCGGATTACCAGATGTCCTTGGTTATTCCAGATATGAGTTTCTGTAGAATAAATTTCAAATCGATATCCCTGAGAGGTCAGGGTAGCAACAGACAAAAGTCTGTGTGATGCTTGAGGTGTATATCATACTCATTCAAGAACCAAAGGGTCACTTCCATGAGGTTGAAGGATAACTTTACCAGGACCATACATGGAGACAAGGGATCCATCAGCAATTGAGGCATTCTTGGTCCCTTGTGAGAGATGAGCAAAGTCATCAAGATATGGAGTGATATGATCAGTGCAGCCACTGTCAATCATCCAATGTGAATGAGTTGGACTTAGTGTGTTTCCTACAGTGTACCAGGCAGAAGAGAAGATATGATTCTCAGTTTTTGCTACATTACTAGGAGATAAGGGGGTCTCTCTCATCGTCATCCCTTGGACACCACGTGAGAGGCTAGTGAAAGAAACCAGATTATAATTGTTAAAGTAGGATGAAGTCTCCTCCTTAAGAGGAAACTCTCTGATTGAACGACCAGGTAACAATTGTCCCATGACTAACCCTCCTAACATGAAGGTAGTCTTCTTCTTTTTCTTTGGCTTGGTGATCCTACCAGCTTGATCCATACTCTCCAAAGGATCAGAGGGAGAGATGGCAGGAACAAAAGGACTAGTGGGCAGCAGATTGCATGTCTGGCGAAATGACCATCAAATCATCTGATGGTCCATCCCATCCATGTTCAACATCCATCCCCTGAAGTCTAGAGGTAGTTTGAAAGTCTTCCTTGACCATTCCATGGTAGGGATCAGGGTTAGAGTTAGTAAACTCATTTACCATTGATACTTGAGCAGATGCTCTGCCTTTTCCTTTCTTATCAACATTGCGCTGATTGTACCATCCTCTCTTCTCGTTATTCAAATGTCTCTTCTTCTTTGGGTTTCCCCCAGAAGATGAAGGCTGGCCTGACGACTGCTGGTTAGGCTGTCATTGGTTCTTCCACTTGTTCTGCTGTGGAGGGCCATGACAAATGACATTCGTCCTATTCAAAGATGAGGATGAGGAAGATTGGTGAGGAGGGGGTGCCTGCACATGAGTGATGCATGAAGAAAGAGGGTGGAGCTTTGAGCTTCGAAGATCTACTTCTCGAAGGATGGCTTGGATGTTGTTATCCACTGTGAAGTCATCTTTATGAGTGGTATGAATGAGGGTGGAATAAAGTGTCTCAAAATCATCAGGGAGTTGAGCCAGTATGAACATGGCTTGAAGAGATTCAAGTAATACAAGGCCTGCGTTGAACATGCCTGTAAAATACTGTTGTATCTCCGAAATATCTTCTGATGCATGTTGGGTTCTAATGCGAGTGCGAAGAACCTTATGCAGCCAGTAAAACTGCCCTGTGATGCCTTTTGAAGCGAAACAATCAGATAGAAGTTCCCAGAAGTGGTAGGCCTTTGACTCTAGGTAAGTTGTTTGAACAGGCGCAGCTGGTGTCCCAGTATTGACTTGGAATTCCGTCCAGGTAGTTGGTGCGGTGGTAGAGAGTTGATCATTCACAGTGATGGAAAGGAAGCCTGGAATCTTTGAGTCTGCAGCCTTCCAAGCTACTTCATCTGTAGAAGCAATCCTCTGTGTTGATCTAAGGGTTCCATCCATGAAACCTTGTCCACCTATCGAGGCTAAGATGCCTTGAACTCTAGCACTCCAAATGGAATAGTTCTTCTGTCTATTGAGAACTGGAATGCGACTAAGAAGGGATCCATCGATCCTAAGATCTGCAACAGCTGGAACGGATGCTGACATGTCTGTTGGAAAGAACAGTCAATGTTCAAATCAGAAGGAGAGATGTACTGTCATCAAGAGTATCAGTTCCTCAACCATGTTGTCAAGTCCCAGTGCTCAAGAAATATACATTGTCCATGTCCGATCCAATTCATTACAAGAGGGAACGTCTCCGAACTTCACCAGCAATGGCAGCAGCACGACGAGGTGGTCTGCCTTCATCCTGTTCTCCATAGAGTCTGTGAAGACAAGCCTCTTGCATCTCAGGAAGGGTTGAACGCTTCCTAATCTGTTGTTGAAGCCTGTGTTGGACAGGATTCGCAGATCTCCAGCTTTTGCGAAGATACTTGTCAAAATTGTAATTCCAGTACCACTGGGTTGGAGTTGTTGCAATAGCTAGTAGCCAGTGTTGCCACACAGGCTACTAAGGAATCTACTTTAGGGATACTTACCTTGGATTGGTTGGAGTTCTCAGAGATGATAGCGGTTGCTGGTCAAAAGAAATATGATTGTATTCAGACTCAGTTGAGTCTTATATACACTTTGTAATGCTTACTTAATATAAGGTCACGTGACTGTAAGTACACGTCCTTTCAACACTCCCCCTTGTCTAGTATATGGTAGGTACATAGATATCATAGTGAGGAATATAAAGTAAATTAGAAGCATCCACACAGTCTTACGACGGCGAGTTGAATTCCAAACCGAGCTGGGAGCGGAACTCCTTGAACTTGACATGTCCAAGGTTCTTAGTGAACATATCTGCTGGATTGTCAGTCCCTGGGATAAAGAGTAGCTCAACCTGCTTCCACAGCATCACAGCATCACATACGAAGTGGTAACGGATCTGGATGTGTTTGGAACATTTTTCGGTAACTGGGTTCTGCGCAATAAAGAGTGACCCTTGATTGTCACCACAAACAGGGATGGGGCCAAGGTGATAGCCAAGTTCTTCCATCATTTGATGAATCCAAATAGCCTGGCGCGTACAGTCGCTCAAGGCCATGTACTCAGCTTCTGTAGAAGACAGAGCTGTGGTCTTTTGTAAGTGTGAGTTCCACAAGAACACACCATCTGTGAATTTCAGGTAAAAACCTGTTTGTGAGTGAGATGTGACTTTGTCTTGTCCCCAATCAGAGTCAGTACAGGCGATGATGCCTTTACCAGTCTTGCTGCTATATACGAGAGAGTAGTCTCGGGTACCGAGAAGGTACCAGCAGATGTATAGAGCCTTGTTCAGGTGCTCTTCTGATGGGTTTGCAGACATGCGGGTGAGTTGAGTAACCACATATGAGATGTCAGGTCTTGTGCCAATCATAAGATACAGCAATGATCTGATGACCTGTTGGAATCGCGTCCAAAGTTCCAGTTGGACGGGGAGATCATTCTTCTCTGGGTAGTAGCCCTGAGGGAGAGGGGTGTTGGCGATTTTGGCATTAATCATGCCGCATCACTCTATGACTTTGTCAAGGTATTCTCGCTGGTCTATCTTAATTGTTTGACCGTCTCAATGTATGTTCATTCTTAGGAATTTGCATGTTTCTCCTAAGTCACGACAGTCCCATTTCTTCATGAATGCAGCCTTAACCTTGTCTATGAAAGGTTTGTTGGGGCCGCAGAAGATGGTGTTGTCTATGTAGATAATCACTAGGACGAGCTCTTTGCCCTTGCAATAGATGAATAGGCCAGCATCTGTTTTAAGATGTGTGAAGCCCAGTTCTTTCATGGATTTGTCAAGCTCGCACCACCAAGCTAGTCCGGCTTGCTTAAGGCCATATAGGGCACAGAGTAGTCACAAGACCTTCCCTTTGAGATGAGGGGGCATAAAGCCTTCAGGGAAGTCCATGTATAATTCTTTGTCC
>JBBPTD010001244.1:0-11524 GCA_038093895.1 Boletus aff. mottiae
TCGGCATAGCATTATGATGCAGAGTGGCGCAATGCCATGGGCCAGACCACGAGGCCCGACTGTTCCCGAATCCATTAATGAGTGATAGGATTCGGAATCTGTCCTTCTAGAAATCCTTCCTTTTTACATCACTTCAGCCCAGAACCCCAAAACCATGTCATATCCATATCTCCCATTCTTGGACCTTGAGGCTACAGCATTGGCGTCCTGATCCGAAAAGGACTGTCACTCAAGTAACATCGGAACTTTTCGTGATCACTCGCGATGGCGGTCAACCTTCTCGCCCGGAAATGACCGTCCATAAGTTGCCCCCCAGACCGTCCCAATACTGAAAAATGTCATTGACATTCTAGGGGGTGTCGAACTAGAATACCGCCGACAATGGATGTATCTAGTTTTTGACGGCGACACAGCGGAGTCTGTGAGGTGGAAAATGCGTAGCAACGGAAACAAGGACACACGTGAGTTTCCTACGCCATTTCCGAGGAGAAATAATTTCTGATCGTATGCGGACTAAAGGCGGTTGTAGGGAAGGGCTGCTGGTCCCGGTAACTTGAGTACACGGGAGGGGCATATATTGTTCTAGAACAAAGGACTTGGGAGCCACCTTACTCATCGGAGAGTGGAGATGAAGTCTGCGCGCCGACAGTCGGAGGATTCAACATACTCAACGGATAAGATTAGAATTCGGGTAAAGGTCGGAGCAACGCCCACCAAGTTCCAAAAAATAGTAGGAAGAACATACTGGCTCCAAACGTGTAGATTCAGCTTGAACACATATGATACATTGAATTCGGCCTTGATTTTATGGGTCGCATGTTGGACCTTGAGTACCCATGCGCCACTTAAGGCGACACTACGCGTGTTTGTTCGGGAAACAGTTCCGGAAAGAAGACAGCGGATCAATGGTCAGCTAATTCTTGGAAACTCTGATGGAAGTTCCAAGCGGTGTAGGTCTGTCTATTCGATGCATACTGCAAGAATCGAGTGTAAGACGGTGAGACATCCTCCAAAAACGAACCTTGGCCCAGTGACAATTTAGACCGTTCCCTTCACCGCCAAAGAGCTGCAGCCACTCCGTGAAGCTGTCAAAGACAATACTATCAATTGTTCTCGCCTGGGCGACAAACCTTGATGCATACATATATAGGCATTGTATGCGTGTTCCATTGTGTCTGTTAAAAGGACAGTGCCATATATCGCTTCGGATATTCTGGTATAACAATGGTGACAAAGAAAAACATCCAGAACAGCCATCGAAATGGAGCGGCCCTCGTTCACTGCTGTGATAAGCTCCGTCTCTTATTGTTCTCTCCCTGGTTTCACTGGATTATGAGAAATAATGTTAACCCGCCGATCTAACCTTGGGCATACAGAATGAGAGGATCTGCTCCGGCCTAGGATCCATACAGCATGAGACATAACAAGGGCTGACTCGACAGACCAAATTTTCGTCAGCCTTGTACACCGCTCTGGCGAAACTGCTGTGCCCGGTATGTGTAGGCGCAGATAGATGTGAGTCACGTCTCGCTTGCCCGCGGCGCAGTACGCCCACTCGAGGCGCTGCTCAGCTCAGTGAGAGTTTAACACATATCTCCCGTAAGTGAACTGCAGAGTAAACCAAGAATGTACCCACGGGCAATGGTGTGTGTGCGCGTCGGTGAGTCAGGATGGCAGGGCTGTAGGTGACGAGTGAGAGCAAAAGCTGCATCGCACCGTATAATAGTAATACCACATACAAGTGACCGCTTCAATGCGAGCCACCGGGCCTGCCATAGTAGTTGACGCGCTTGATAAGGTTACTCCCACTAGCAAGTATTGCAAGCGGACATCATGCGTCAAACAGGCTAGACAAATTGTCTTCGATATTCAACACATGTTGGTTTGCCGTAACTGTGACGCAGAATCCCTCGACGCATCGTGCCTGTTGCAGACGATGTTATTATGTCCTGCTCCCACTTGTCGCCGACAACTGCCGCATAAAACAGCCGCATTTGAACTTACGATCATGAATAATCATCGGTTGCTATGCGTCGAGTGAGGACCCTGAACACCCCAACACCAATTTTGTGGGCGGCAAGTTGCGATGCGAACGTGACGTAACGTTAGGTACCAAAAACAGGCACATGTACCTTTCAAGGTCTCTCTACTCATGACTGCACCATTCGGTACTCTCTCGGCCCCGTAAAATGTATGCATCGACAGTGGATCAACGGGAAAAAAACGCACCGGTGATGCCGTGCACAGTCCTGCAGAAAATTTAGGTACATGCAGTTCTGTTCTGACATATCGGACGCTGCGGATTGACTTGGGAGCTGGCCGCCCAGTGTCCCAATTCAGATGTGATGTCAAACGCTTATCTAGACATGATCCAACGAGGCTGTTCCAGCTGGCAGGGCCCCGGGGCTACTATGATCGTGGTGTAGGCTAGGCTCAAAAATAACTTACTTGGGGCTGCTGACGTCCCTGGTACGTCGTGGAGATTATTCTATCGAAAGTCTCTGTGATGTCAGTACTTGTAGGTGTCAAGGTCACTTGCTCCACATCAAACATATCAGTATTGCACAAACGACGAACTTTTTACCTTGATGGGCCTATAGCCCTTGAACACGTCTTCAACAGCTCGACGGGGGCATTTAGAACAACCCTTCAACCAATCCACCTCACAGCATCCTACAAATATTCATCGCGCGGTTACCGAGTTCGAATTCCTCATACCTCCATCTGCATCATGCATTTGATCTGGCCATCGATTACGATCAATCGGTCCGAGGCCTCCATTCGCGAAAATCCCGCGGGCAATGTAAGCTTGAGGCTTTAGAACATGGCTGCTGGCATGGAGCAAGTAATGATAGCCCAGGGTTTGACCATCCTGTGTTTTATATCACACAAGTGGTTGGCTGGCGATCACTTCCTCGGCGTTAGGTCTTAATGGTAACCCCAAACCTTTTGCACCCCTCACTCCCTCACACGCCTATGCACAGTCCAAGACGCGCAAGTCCTGATGCACGCTTTCACCTCATGATATGACCTTCTCGAAGGACCCAGAAGGAGAGAAAAATAGGACACTCCAAGACCCTCGGACGGCGTCCAGTGGTGGAAAAAGAACGCATGACCTCCCTCTTCATGGGCCGCAGGGATGTGAAACGTCAACGCAGGTTCCACTCACCGTGAGAGCGGTAGGTATGTGCTACGCTGTATACTTATATGTGCTGGGTGCTGGGAATGGAGGATCGATATCGATCCGCGGCGGGTTCGCGTATGCTGAAATACTTGCTAGGCATTCCGTGTGAGCGACAGCGAGAGTCGACCGTCATCGGGCTGGAACTGGAATCCCGTTGGATCCCGTTGGATCAATGTCGCCGATAGGAGGGAATTCGTCACAGACCTTGGTTGGCGGATCATGTTGGAACCCTTTCAACCTCCCTATCCTGGATGTGTTAGGTGTCGAACCAATTGACCTGGCAGTGAATATTCGAATGTCCAGTGTAGTCTATTAATATTGGATGAGTGTATATACAGAGTTAGGGTATTTTGCGAAGCAAAAAAAGGACGTGCGTATGCTACATGTCTAGTCGGAAGTCTCGGACCCAGAAACCCGAATGCTGCATGAACGATAACCCCATCATAAAAAATCCCTGCGATAATTTAGTTGTGAAAGAAATTTGTGAAGTATGTCCGACAATCCTTAGCCAGGGATAGAAGTGGACTAGTCAAACGTCTATAGGGCATTGTACCTCCCCCTCCCTCGCTGTCTCGCCACACCCCGCCCACCACCACTTGACCTGCCATTATCATCTGAATGCGTCACGCGTCACGAGGTCCCATCACGACTGAAACAGAACTGCCATTTCCGCTGAAACGACTCCGAGCCCCACGCCCGTCATGACCAAGATTGGTAGCAGATTCCAAAATGCGAAATCCCTTTGCTTCACGTGGGTATCCTTTTGCGCCAAGATAGTTCGCCAGAGGAGGCCTGCCAACGAAGCTGAAAAGGTGAAACTGACAGCGCCAACGTTGGATGCGACGGCAAGTGCGATGGCAGCTGCTCGGTTGGCATCGTATGGAAGGGCGGCTGCGCGGACGACTTTGGTGAGCAGGATGGTGGCGCCAATGTTGGTGCCGGCGAGATTGCACAGGATGACACCAAGGACGCCAATCAACCAGATGGTAGGTTGTATTTGATTACCTGTTGCTCGCACGAGCCAATTGGCAAACACCTGCACCCATCCCTGGTGATTGAGCGCTTCGATAAGGATAAACTGAGAGAACGCAAAGGGTATGAGGGCAAAGGGCAATCGCGGCAGCGCAGTGTTGAAAGTCGGGAAGTGTTCGTCCAGGTGTAAACCAAACCAGCTGCACAAAACCGGTGTTTTTATGGGCACTTCTGGAGTGGAACTGGATTGTGGCCTCGCTTTGGATTCCAGTTTGAGAACTTCGGGGTGCAGCTCGACGGCAGTTTCTTCGTCATGTGGAAATGACCGTGATCGTTTTGTATCAGTGAGTGAGGAGTGACGCGAGAGGCTGTCCTTCGTATACTGCTGATTCTCAGCCATAGAACTTTCATCAGGCATATTTCCGTCTGCCTTGGGGGACCCACCACCCGACAACTGCGGCTCCATTTTGGGCTCGGTCTGTGGGTTTGGGGGTTGCGATCCGATAGCCGTTTCTTCATCAGGTGGGGGAGACGGGGATTGTCCCATGACGGCGGGTTGCGAGGCGCCATGCTCTTTCTCAGCCGCAGAACCTTTATCAAGCCCGTCCTCCTTGGGCGACCCACGACCCAACTTGATCGGGATACCATGGGTCCGCCGGTAGTGATCCCACGTAAGATCGAATAGGAATTTGCCAACGCCGAACGGCAAGCTGATCATCCAAACGTCGATTCCGAAGAAACTTACGACTAGACAGAGTATGAGCGTTGCGCCGAGCATGATACTGCCAACCCAGGCACCAACGGGATCTAGAAGAGCTTTTCGGGGGTCCCGACGGGCGGTACGAGCTAATGTCCGTGGGACTTTATTCCTGTATTGGAACGCCAGCGCAGCGAAGCAGAAGACGTTACAGGCAAGGAAGGGAAGGATAGTGTAAAGTGTGAAAGCAGCATCGTTGACACCAAAGCCTTCGCAGATGACAACCTTGCGTAAACTCGCTCAGCACATGGGGTCCGGTTTCGGTTAGAGATACGTACATTTGTTGGGTTCCCCACAAATAGCACCATACTAGCAGTGTTCGCAGCAGCAAACTCGGCCATGACCCACGCCCACGAATCGAGTTCCGCGGCTTCTGTGTAGTAGACCAAAAACGCAGTTCCAGAGAGGATGACGGGATCGTTGCCGAGTAGGATGGAGAGCAGGGTGAGCATGACGTAAAAGTAGAGATATAATTTCCAGCCATTGTGGCCACCCATGTTACTGACCCAAAACGCCGCGGCCTCGAGAACTCCAGTGATATCGAGCGTTATAGCCATGTAAGCCAGCGAGAAAAATAAGATGAGGATGTTGTAAGGTTTGATGCCTTCTGTCCCTACGATCCCGTCGCGGATGACTGTCGGATCAAGGCACTGAGCGGCCCATAGCAGCGCGATAGCAAGGATTGGTGCGGTGGTCAGGTTGAATGGTATTCGAGGTAAATGACCGCGCGAGGGTATGGTGACTGGGCGAATTACGAAGAATATGGAGATGATGAACACCACCAAGGTGGCGATAGCATATCCAGAGGTCATGAGAGTATCTGAACTTTGGAGACGACGGTCAGCACACAAAACGAGCAGGGAACTAGGGAGGAAAGAACGAACGGAGGGGGAGTGAATATACACACTGGCACACACTGACCCACACGATCGATAGCCGTTTTCCAATGGAACGTGAATGCACTAGCCAGCCAACGTGGGAAGTGGGGACCAAGATGAGTTCCACATTGGCAATAGCTTGTATTATACCCGCCCGCGCTGACCCTTACGGACTCAACCGTCAGAAGGTTCCACTGGAAAACTGCCAAAGCAGTCCATTTGCTTTAGCGCGGTCGTAACATGGTCACGCGCATGATTATGATATGTTTTTCCCAGTTACGCCGCTCCACACTGGCAGTCGAAACAAAGCCGGATCCTTAGCGATCCCAGGCCTCCTTTCCTTTGACGAGCTGTAGACTCGGAATTCCAGAACGGAGGGCTGACACCACATTGCTTACTTCATTCATATATCTCACGTGTCAGCCCTCGGACACCTTTAATAAATAAATAAATAATGCTAATTCTGTCCCCTCCATGCACAGGTTTGCATCGCAGATATGATCACCGTTGGTCCTGGGCCTTGGAACTCGGTCGCGCAGCCAGCACTAGACTCGGCGATGACTATGTACTCACTTGGGCGCAAAATATTTCCTGTGAGCATGCTCAGCCGCATACTGTGTTCCCGGATCAAGAGGCGCTCTGTTACTAGTACTGATACTTACAGTTGTCGAATTAGGTCCTGCACAGAAGTTGCGGTTGTTACGGCGCTTCTACGTCAATTCTTTGGTATGCGATCGAGTGTGCGGCACAGTAACATCACAGGCTCTTCTGACGCACTGAACAGGAAGAGTCTTGCTGTCTTAGCGTTTGGCGAGGTACTCTGAACCCAGCAAAGGTAGTCAGTGTTTTCCTGAGACGAGAAGCCAGGGAGCGAGGCAGAATTGAATTTGGCATTTTCTTATAGATTCCCCGTTCTTATTGGGTGGTGTCTGCTTGCAGCATGCCTTAAAGTGTTAGTCTCATATCGACGCACTTGCAGGCTTCTTTCCTGTGTGTAGTAGTTGCTGAAAAAGAAGAACAATTCCCTACATTTCCGTTCACTTGACTCTTCTTTCAAGTCGCATGACCTGCAGGCAGAACATGTGTATTGAATTATTCTGCCATTCATACTACGAGACCCTCGCCTGGATTTTGCAAGTCATCTGCCAAGCTTGAAACTGACAAGCCTGTCAACTTGAGGCGTGGCATTTTTGTAGATAGGCGCTCTCTTGACTGGCGTCAACAGATGCAGTGCGTCTAACACATGTCTCTCCCTCTCGACGACGACTCTAGCCTAGCCATGTCCGGCCTCGACCACCTCTCGATACCCATGGATATCCTTGAAACCAGAGGTTCGACAGAAAAATCCAGAGGGCATGATACCCCGGTGGACACGGCAACCCAAGAAAGTATACTAGACAAGACCCCCGCTCCAATGTACGTTTCCTCCCCTACTCTGCGCGCCAACGACGATATCCACGAACCTCTCTCACGAATCATGTCCATTTTCTGAACGGCAGCTACCGACACGCGGCGCCATCAGGTCCATGGCCATGGATGGATTTCGATGAAGATATGCCCGTCGTACCTCCGCCTCACAATCCGCTTACGGTTCCAGGCTCGCAGCCCTGGATTGGATATCCGCAGTGTACGTTCCCCAACTGGACGGAGACACAAGTGAATCGCTGTAAAATGTTGACCGACTGCCCGACTGGAGAAAGCAACACCTATAAAGTGGACGTGTTGCACTCCGGCGAATTTAGAGAAGAAGAGCTCCACATGGAAACCATCAAGGATGGGCCTAGTCAGAATGAGTTTTGGAAATTGGTAAACGTTCCAGTGAGTCCTCTTCTCTACGCCGTCGATAAAATAGTCATGTTTGCAGAGAGACCAACACATACGCATACGTACCATTTTCGTTCAGAATATGACCAAAGAAGTTCTCCAGATACTGGGGAAGAGGTATGTGTATTTTCCTTCAAAGTCGAGCACCGCCAGACGTTGCACAGATACGGGATAGAACCTTTCTTCTTTTCGTCTTCGACGAACTGGATACCTTCAAGATACCAAGAGAATATCAAGGCAAAACAAAGCGATCGTGGGTTATATTCTGTCTCTATCATCTTTCTGCTCCGAAACTCAGAATTGCCATAGACATCACCGTCGTTCTTCCATTCATTCGTGTGGTTGCTCGGGAGGCTGCGGGCCCAGTCCCATCGCGCCTCCTACCAGCTTCTTTACTAGCATCACAACAGGAAGGCATGTGTGTCCCTTGAAAGATGCTCTACATGTCCTGATATGTGTTCAGACGAGCAGATCATCGATACACAATCACCACTCTTTTTGGATTCATGCAAGTATTCGTTCGTCTGGGTCGATTTTTAGATAACGTTTCTATCCATTCTCAGGCGACAAGTTCATTCTTCAAGACCTGCTCAGTGTTCATATGGTTCGAAATGTGCAGTCTAGTACCATCATATCCATCCATCCAAAGTCGCGCAACAAGACGGCAAAACAACTCCACTCTCTCATCAACCGAACTGGTCGCAGTGTCTACTGGTCAAAAAACTTTAAGAACTCAAAGGACCCTACCTGTCTCCTTCTGTGCTTTTTGTGGTATGCCATGTACGAATGGGACGAACTGTTTGAAACCCTTTATTCGCACATCAACGAGCTGGTAAGTATAGCTTTCGTGACAAGGATAATACGCTGCATCCGTTGTTTTTCACAGGAACAAAAGGTTCTCAACAGCGACAATATCAGGGAGACGCGACACTTGCACATTTTGCAAGCGCATCTTCTTTACTACCGGAACCTCCTCGAGGATTTCAAGAAATCCGTTATCTTTGTGCAGGAAACCAAAAACCCTGCAATGGATGATCCTTCTATAACCGATGGGGAGCGAGATCGGGCAAAACGTATCATGGTCAAAGAAACCGATTATCTTCTCTCGGAAATTGAGAGGCTCGAAAGTCAGAGAATGATGCAAGTGATGCGATTGAAGAACGTTATAGACTTGGTACGACTCATTTGATGACATCGTTTTCCTTTATACCAAACTATGCCATCTAGGCATTCGCGAGCGTCAACATCGATGACAGCAAATACATGCAAGAACTGACGATCGCGACCGTCCGAGACTCTTCCGCGATGAAACAAGTATGTGCCTGCTTTATCGTTTGCTGCACATTGCTGAGAAAATGCGAATGTGCAAAGATTGCTTACCTGACGACGGTTTTCCTGCCTGCCAACTTTATGTCTGTGAGTAGCTTTGTCAGCTTGCCTTGTTTGTTTTCTCATGTGATCCACACAGAACGTGTTCAGCATGAACATCAAAGAGATCAATCCTACCGGTGGAGAGACCCTCCCTCACTATATTGCAGGCGCGGTTGGCCTGACAGTGTTTGGTATGTGGGTCACCGTCGCTATGCAAGCCGACAGTATGTTTTTCGACCGTGAAAGCCCAATGTGGAAGCGCTCATTATGGCCAATGCTGTTTGCCTGGAAAATGGCGCTTCAAATGTGGCACAAGCGGATTAGTTTGAAGCGCAAGACGACGTGATGTGGGTGATCTATGTGTTTGCTTGCTATTCCATGTTCGTACCATGGACTCTTTGTGCTCTTTCAGACTTGATATGTTGCTTTTTTCTTGATACAACTACCTAGTGCTTGTGGGATGAGTTGAAGAGTTGCTGTATGCGATTTCTTTTGTGTATGTTGTATTCTCCGACATAATTTAAGTATCTTGATTGACATCGAGTACGATCGAATCGTTCCGATACACATAGTCGTAGGAGTCCCATTGCCTCAGACATAGGTGAGGGGGGCGAACTATGGTCTCTCATTGGTTCACCCACGTGGATGTTGCGCCACCTCAAGCTCAAGTCCAAGTTGGTAGGTCGGTAGTTCTCATGCAGAGATCACATGATGCTACAACATCGCGGAATAAGTCCTATGGGTACAGTAATCCCCTTCTCATTAATTCTTACCCTATTAATATCCAGCCGTGATTTCCATGTTCTCCTCGGGGCATGCCAGGGGCATGTTCCCCAGCCAACGGTACTGCGCAAGGTACTGCGAGTCTCATGGCAATGAGGGAGTTTGCAGTCATATTCAAGATCAGCAGTTCCGATTGCGTTGTGTTCTTTTTTCTATTCCAACAATCGTTTTACCGTGGCGCACAGCATGCCAGAAGTTAGAACGTCATTCGCGACTCTGTCATCGTCGTCGAAACACTCGCCACACACTGCATGCACAAGTCAGACGTCCGTCATCTTGTAGGCCTTTTCGGCTGTATAAAGCCTCGGTGCCTCGCACGCCACGGGTGTGCGAGCGAGAGCGATGCAAATAGTAACCGATCTCACATGGCAGTCGAAAGAGGCGGGATGTCACGGTTTTTCCACACCCCGCAAGAGACCTTGGTAGACCGTTTCAAGCAACCAAGGCAAGGGAGACATGTCCGTGAACACGGTCGCGCCGCCACATAGTCAATGGCTTGCATGGCTTTTTGACATTTATGCCTCTGGGACGCCACCTGTGTTGGGTACGCTCGATATCCAAGAGATCGAGGACAAGGCGCGGGAGGTGCTTCAAGGCAGTCCATGTCAGCTGTCTCTGCGTTTGTTTTGCGACCGTGATTGCTCACAAATGACATTGCGCGTTGGCGTCGTTTACCATGTTCGAATTCAGCCGCCTTCTCGTATGTGTTGAAAGGTGCAGGGACGTCTAGTACGTGTGACGAGAATCGGCGGGCGCTCGATAGGTGGAAGCTCGTTCCACGCATGCTCAACGATGTGGGGGAACGTCATCTCGAGGTATATTCTCACCCAAAAGTGCGGTCGGACGAAGCTCATTCAACACACACCTCGTCCACAGACGACGATCTTTGGTGTCACCCACCCCGCCCCAGTCTTCATCGCTCCGATCGGTGCACAGGGTCTGATGCACAACGACGGCGAGCTCGGGACAGCCCGTGCAGCAGCCAAAGTGGGCGTACCCCTGATCGTCAGTTCTGCTGCATCTCGGTCGATGGAAGAGATCGCGCAAGCCCAAGGACCGAACGGGCATCGCTGGTACCAGCTCTATTGGCAAGCGTTCCCTCCCAACTTTCCATGTTTACAAGCTCACCCTGAACGGGCTCTAGGACGCACTCTGTCGAACTGACACGCTCATTGCTAAGACGCGCCAAGGCAAATGGGTACACCGCGCTCGTGCTGACCGTCGACTGCATGCTGGTCGGATGGCGTCCACACGACCACGGTCTTCCGTATAGCCCAGCCGGCCACGGGTTCGGCGTGCAACAAGGCACCTCGGATCCGACCCTCATGGCACGCTTTGGTCTCAAAGCGCGTCACGAGCGACCCCCGTTCCCGTTCATCCAAGAGGACGTCCAGAGACGCGCCGCGGCAGGTGATCCAGATGCACAGCAAGCCATGTTTTTGGGAGGCAAGTGGATTGGAGAGATTGCTTCGGGCATCTTTCGGAGTTGGGACGAGCTCCAGTTCATCAAGGATAATTGGGATGGGCCAATCATCTTGAAGGGTATACTCGCGCGTGAGGTAAGGGCATGACGGGCGACGATGTCAAGGTTGATGTTGGACGCTTTTTTTCCTGCAGGACGCCGAGAAAGCCATTGAGTTGGGTATTGACGGTATCGTCGTCTCCAATCATGGTGCGTGTCGTTCCGGATGGATTATTCCACCTGCTGTGTGCGCTCGAGGACTGAAACGCCTTGGTCAGGCGGTCGTCAAGTCG
>JBBPTD010001245.1:0-11512 GCA_038093895.1 Boletus aff. mottiae
AAAATCATCACTACTATAACCCAAATCAACATACAGGAAGACGCGATCAGAGCGCGATGTAACTCACGATCAACGGCAGACAGGAACACTGCGAATGCCCAAATAATCAATAGAAACATTAACTATTTTCGTGGTATCGCCTCATCTTGACATCGTGGACGGCAGTAAATATTATTGACATGATCTATTCGACCATCAGTGATCCAAGCGTTATTTCAAGATTATGGTATGTACACCTATCGGAATCAGACTATTAGTGATGGGCGAGGTGTGTGATGGGAAAAATACTGACTTCCGGAGTGCCAGACAATCACTACTCACCTCAAAAATGTTTCAAAGCTCTCGCCCACCGCGTCCCTAACCATTGGAACATCGCCACCTGGCTGGTTTCCAAGTCTACGTCTGGGTCTTGCACCTATTCAGCTTCCTGTACTTCGCTATTATCAAATGCCAGCGCATCTGTTGCGGGCCGTCGGGCCGGGGTGCCGTTGGACGACGCCGTTGGATCTAGTGCGCTGCTGGGCGGCAACGACCCCGCGCACCCTTCTCCTTGAACATGAACTCGGTCACTTTGCGAGTGACATCCAACGCGTGTGAACGGCATGCGCGCGCCTCGAAATCAAGAACGACCACATGCACCGCGCTTCGGTTTATCAGCGACGTGACGACAGGACCGTTCTCAATGGTGAGCGAGCCCATGTCGAGCGGAATTCCTTCTGTAGAACCAAACGCGTTCCAATGATACGCTGTCACCGTCAAATCGTTCGCGTTGGCTTGTATAACCAACAAACAAGCATCATCTCGCGTCGAGTTCATGCCATATGGTACCATGTCTCGCTGGAATCTCGCTGGTCTAATCGTTCCCGTCCCTCGTCAGCAAGACTCACATAGAAGAAAAAATTAAAGATCGAACCCACCGAATCGGAGAGTCATCAACGAAAACACCCTCGCCTGCGAATCAACAAGAACCAATTCTTCGCTTCCGCTCACAAAGCATGCCAAGCGAATAAACAACGCATCATTGTACCACGGATGCAAGTTGATCGCGCGTGTCGTTGAATACGGAAATGTGCAGTAGGAGCTGTGAACACGGGAGAGATCAACAGACAAGTGCGGTAACGTAACTGAACGTGTACCTTATCTGAAGACACCACCGCCAACGTCTTCTTCGACTCGTCGTACGCCAACAGAAAATCGTGCCCGATATTTTCACGATTGAGTGACTTTCCACGGCTGCGCGCGATGACACCGTCTATACCCTCGAAGTAGACACTCAAGTTCCCCGCACGGTTGGCGATGACCAACAAGAGTCTCTCGCATCCCCTGCGCTCGCCTGGTCGCGTCCTGCTCTAACTGACCTAAAAACTGATCGTCAGGGATCTGTGTTACCCCTTCTGTCGCGCGACGAATGAGATCGTCCATTATGCTATTGACATCATTCTCCCTTGCAACCGCCTTCCACGCTGTGCGGGCCCACGTCGCCAGGTTGTGAGTCAGATCTATATTGTTCCACCTGCTGACTCCGGAATTCCCTTTCACAGTTACCTTGGCTGACTCCACCTCGCCTTCCAACAAAGCTTCCAAGAACTACAGACGCGCTTGCTTATCCAACTTTAGACTTTTCTTCTCAAAGAGTAAAGCCAGACTCTTGAATAGCTGAATACGGTCCTTGGCGACTTGATAATCTTTGTCAGAGATATTCTGGAATTCTTTGCTTAGCACGCGCGTCGCTTTGTCATTCGCTTTCAAGTAGAGCGCCAAGAGGTCAGAGAAGGGTTCTAATGTCATCGATCAACATGTAGCAATCGTGGCCCTCGAAACAAACAATCGCATACCTGGATTATCCGTAGACTTCTCTCCGGCATCCCCACGATAAGCAAATACCCCTCGATCGTACGCCCCGGTGTTCCACCGTCATGAACCCTTGGGGTGTCTCGCCATGGACCAAAAACGGTGTGACCGGCGCAGGCTTCGTCGATTCCGGGTCATCAGTGCGTACTTCTGGACGTGCAATCACCTGCGAAACAGCCTGAAACTGGAATTCCGTAGACAGACGCCAGCGCACAAAGCCAAGCTGAATAAACCTTGAAGCCCTTGCGCACAGCCACGGACTCTTCCTGCTCGTTGGTCCGTGCGACTTCGAACGTGAACATTCTGTCCGACTCGTCCTGGTCAATGATCGATATCGAGCTTGTCGCCCTCGTCATCGCTGTCTTTCTCACTCAAACGATGGCTACCGCGTGTTCAGACGAGATCAAAGACACGACTTGATCACACATCTCTGTGAGGTACCTGTGCGATATACACTCAACGTCGCCCGTGTCGACTAGCATTAATGTAAAACGGACCTCATAAACGTGATGCGATTACGACGAACTGAGTTCGCCGCAGAGTCATCCCAAGTCGATTGTTTGGGCCAGTATAAAACGAAGATTTGATGAGCGCCTCCAGTTTGCTCTGACGTTGTGACGATGTACAAGCCTGAATGGAGGGTTGGTTGGGTGCGCATATGTATCTCGGGATCAACGAGAAGCTGCGGCGCGCAACCAAAGCAGGGCGTCAATACAAGAGAGGATGAGTGCTTCCAGGGAGATTACATACATTGTCTCGTCAATGGCGCCGAAAAATCGAACGATTTCCTCTTTGCTTCCGTAGACGCAGACAGGTTTGATGACATAATGGTCGAGGGCCTTGAAGTTGACTTTGGTCATGGTTGCGTATGCACCTGGGCAAACACTATGTATTTATAAACGTCTCGAGGGTGTTCCCCACCAAACGCTTTGGTGGGCGATGGGGTAGAAGTGTATTTGACAAAGACCGGGAGGGCAGAGACAGTGAGACGGAGTGCTTCGCGGCATTTCCCGAGACTCGAAACGACTTCGTTGTTGGAACGAAGGACTCCACTTGCGGTACCAAATCGAGGACGAGCGTCTAAAATGATATCCATCCATCCTCCGAGGACTCGGAGGGAGGGTTGATAATCTTCTCAAAGGCTGCGAGGATGCCAGTGAACGGGAATGAATGGAGTGGGTGGCAGGTCATCGGCAGAATTTAGAACAATAGGGGATGGCGTCTGACATCAATCACACTGAGGTGGTGCGGTGTTGATCACGCCAATTTCATTATCTGAAGGCTGCTTTGCACAGGATGGTACGACCAAATGAACAGTGCGAACTTCATAACGCCAACGTCCATGTGCTGTATGCCTGATGCCTTTGTTCTCTTCACAGTAACGAAGATGCGCTCACATAGCCTTGCACCAGCGTGTTGATCGTTCAAGCTTCGAGTGTGGTTCGGCCCGCGGGCGCTCGTCATCACGTTCCAGTGCACGCTATAGTCAAGACACCGAGTGCAAGATGTATTGGCTACCTCTGACGCCGGGCCACACGGCTCTCTGTTGGATCCGAGCAAGTACGAGTCTTCTTTCGGGAAATCAAGAGTCTCTTCCACAGCCTGAGGTAGGATGACCCAAATCCAGTGTTGCGCGAGTCCTTTGTGGCGTAATGATGCCATATCTTGGTGGCACGGTCATTCATGACGCGGAGAGCCTGAATGGAACCTGAGGATAAATAGACTGCCCCCATATTCTCCAGGAGGCCATACACAATCCACCACACTCTCAATCGTTGGCTGTCATCATTGTTTGCCTGCTATCTCATGTCCTCCGACATACAGTCCGCCTTGGAATATCTTGTTCTAAACAACTATCTATCCCGTATGGTCACTTGTAACTCTGCTAATAATCCATCTGATACACCACCACAGTTGCTAGCGTCAGTATCGTCGTATATGATTATAGTAAGTGATTCGCTAGCAATCATTCGTTATTCATTACTTTTGCAACGTCAAAACCATAGTCCTCACCTTCTCAAGAGAGGTATCCCATTCCTTCTTTACCTTTACTTCGTGTCGATCACTAACAATTTTGAAAGATAGAGTACATCTGGGTAAGGAATTGCCCAATATCAATCAGATGCAACGTCACCAATACTTTTATAGCTCAGACCCTGGACCTGGGTTTTCACAATGTTTGTTGTCGTGTGTACAATATTTTCGGGCAGTTTGGACCATCGTTCTGGACTGACTGTTCCATTAGGTCCGTTACATCGGTCTTTGCTGGTTTATGTAGGTCAATTGGCCGAGCCGTGGCACATCTTTTAACCCTGAATTCATTCTCAGGACCAACGCACTCTGTAAGTATGTTCAATGACACTAAATAAGGTTCATTATCTCAGCCAGTACACTCATAGACGGCACTTCCTTTATTCCTGGTCCTCTAGAAGTCAGTTTTCTCTCATTTTGCACCTCCGGGTCGCTCACCACTAATGATCCAATTCCAACAGACGTACGTATCATAGTTTCGATGCAGACCTTGAATTTATGGCTGTCAAATAGATGTAAGCTCGATTTACTCATGTCCACTATCTCAAAACGAGATGTGGATATTTCAAAGGTACTGTAATATATCAGATATCTGGTTGGACCTACATAGTGTTCCTTTTTGCCACTGATTGTGAGTTACTTTCCCCTCTAATCATGTCTCCTCCTAGGTTGATGTGAACGATAGTGATGATGATTTTGCGTGTTTACGCAATGTGGAATCGATCCAGGACGATCCTCGGTATCCTCCTGTTCCTTAACGTGACGCAAGCCATCGTCGCCGTGGTTTCGGACGGAATCTACGACAACCCCAATACCCACCTCTCGGGTATGTACGACGCATCAATAAATAGCCAGCCTCCTGTAACCTCCACATTCTCAGTGACAATAGGCCAAGTTTCCGACTTTTCGTTTTGCAATGATTCGTACAGTAACACTCCAGCGACACTTCTAGCGTATCGTACTGCCCCGCGATTGGTTCTCAGTGCTGCGCTGGTCATTCTCGCTGTCTCACAAACTCTGAAACAGTCATTTGATATGTACAAAGCGACGAAGCAATGGCAGCCCAACCGGTATATGCAGAAACTAGTGGCAGATGAAATTCTCTATTTCATCGTGTATGTTCTCATCTCCCCTCCCCTTCCTTTCCACCGAGCTTTCCTCGTGCTCCTGATACTTACTCCCACAAATACTAACGATGAAAATGTTCGCCCCAACTTATAGGACTGTTGTTGACCAAATCTATGTGCTCGCCATATTCGCAGCTCCACCAAACAATGCTAGTCCAACCTTCCTGAGCGCGTTTCTTTATGTAACCTTTTACACCCTCATCCCACGTTTCATCATCAGCATTCGGGAGCTATATGACCATGACATCCGTGGTCACTTCCATATTGATACCGGGTTCGGCGTGCGGTCACGGTCGAATCCCGGGCTGGATACGACCGTGTCTGGGATGGTAATCATGGGCGGAAACCAGGGTCCGGATGTGGAGGGTGGCACGGATAATTCGGGCGATCTCGAACTGGGCACAGTGCACGGGTCAGGGTTGAACGAAGGCTCTCCCATTGGGGCCATGAAGTAGGATCTATCGGAGGACTGGAGGATAGAGCCGAGTGGTATTTAATTGGCGCGGTGGTCACGTTCTGCTAGCGAAGTACACATGCAATCCCTTTTTCTCCGAGAGAAATGTATACTATGTACACGAGCGTGTTCTTTCGAGTGGTGGTGGTTATCATATCAGTGTTCCGCACCCACCTTCAAACGCGTTTTGGTGTACAAATGCACTGCCTGCGTTCGCGTTCGGCGTTTGTGTCCTATCGGGTCGATCCCGGCGCTGGCGGCGACAAAAAAACCATCGATGTCCATCGTATTTTATCTGTTAGTGGGTGTCGAGAGTCAAGGAGCAAACCTCGCGACGCGACAAGTAGTCCGGGTCAGACTGGTGACCAGCCTTCCGTCTACGTGAGCTCCTGACGAACGCGTTCCTACTCATTTCCTTTTTCGTCTAACTGTCACCGCGACTCTTGAAAGATTCGTGCCACCTTACTTACCACTTTCTTTCAACAGACATGTCTCACACTTCCGATAAACCTCGAGGTCCTCGGCGCACACGCCGGGAATACGGCTTCGAAGTCTGTAATCACACCTGCCAGAAATGCACCAATAGGCAGTCAAAGAGCATCCTCTGGTCAAAGGAAGGCAGCAGCTGTGGACGCCACGCGCGGAATAGTTCACTACACCCAGAATGTAGGCCACCCTGCCCAGCCGCTTCAAATCTCTACACCCGTAGCGTAGGTCCAAGGGAATATCCGAGAGCCATTAGGGACATGCTCGATGCGGGTCGCACCGCTCCGTCAATCGACGATTTTTTCTTGAAGCACGTCGCTAATTGGCGTCCGGGGCGTCAAAACTGGCCCACGCTTCCTCCATCACGGTACATGCAGGCATTTGGTAGGTTACGCAGTGACTGACACTATCAGTCTAACATTGAACAAATGGATGTAGGTTCTGATCAGTCCAGTGCTGGCTCATCACGCGTTGAAGACACGGAAATGGAAGTAGATGACGAACAGGAGGATGGGGAAGAAGAGGAAGAAGAGGAGGAGGATCAAGTGAAATGCCTGACCATAGTACCTCGTCATGCCCCGCCTGTGGCACACCCAAGCCGTGCAGCGTCAAGTCGTTGTCTATTGGCCGCCAGATCGTCTGATTTTCGCACACTGGACTCCGTAGAGCCATACCCATCCGCTCTGAAACTGGTCGAACCACATACGTACAAGCTCCTATATGTTCCTGATGCCAGTCGCGAACATCAAAAGCGTGATGAAGCACACAGTGACTTGGCATGGGTAAAGCGCGACCTTACCAAGAACCAACTGGAAGCGATCAAGGACATGAAGGGGTCCTACTATAAGGTCTGGTCGATAAAGGACAACCTCGCCGGTGTTACTTACTGGCTGACTGAATGGGTGAGCGGCCACCTTGCCTATCAATTCGTGCATCACGCTGACGCTTAATGTAATAGTTGTGGACAATTATCTGCCTGTCCGAACACAAGACGAAGCAGGGGCACAAAGGCTTCGACGTGTCCTACATGTTATGGAGTGACTTCAAAGAGACACTGATCGATCCTCGCAATCCCGCTAATAAAACACGCTGGGAATTTCTCCGGTCCCATGACATTATCATCGGTGGTATGGACTACACAGTAGGAGGCTGGTACGTGCAGCAGTAAATTCATGGTGTATGTATGATGGACCATCTCATTAGCTATGACCACCCCGACTCCTGCTACGACCTTCATGGAAATGCCCGTAATGTGTACGAGGCAACACTCCTTGCACTGGCCAGGGTTGTCAGGTTCTGGCCACCCATTCCACAGGTGCGCGCGGCAGCGCATAAGTGGTCGACTACCCCAATGCTCGACATGATCGCGGCGGTCAATGGCTGGCAGCGCCCAAAGACGACCATTCTGACCCCCGGCGGTGTGATTCCCACTGGAACAGTGCTCAAGCGAAGCCACAGCAACTGTGGTGACTTCGTTATACTGCCACCAGAGAGTGGTTGGTGATGGCGTGGTTGCGGACAAGAAACGCAGACAATTGGAGGGCCTCAGATCATGGTCTGAGCTCAAGTCGCGGACATCATCAAATGAACAGAGATGGGTCTCGCAAGAGTACGTGGAGACTCTCAAAACCCTCGGCGAATGGCGCTGTTTCGTACTAGGAGGACACGTTGCATTTGTGGTGCATACGATCTATAAACCTGATGAGCCCTGGGACGGTAAACGCGTCTGGCAATTCAAGTCGCTGCGTCAGATACGGTATGTGTCTGGCTGTGACTCGCGCTATCATTGGTCAATGATATATTTTCAGGGAGCTTTGGGCCAATCGAAAATCTGTTCCAGTTACCGCCAATGTCCTGGTGAACCCTGACTCAGGAGATCGATTGGATCGCACGGAGGGCTGGGAGGACTTCAGAGACTTCGTGGACAAGACGTACAAAGGGCTGGTTGCTCAGGAATCGAATCCAACAGGCGGCAAGTGCAGCCTAACAGTCTTCTTCCGCATGGACATTGGTATTATATTCGATGCGGAAGGTAATCCGTCGTACTTTGTCAATGAGATAGAGCGGACACAAACCATGAGCATGTGGCTGAAGACCGTAGAGGATACGACAAACAGAACTATGTTGGACACTTTCGCGCGTATACTACATACACATATGACGGAACTAGATAACATTTATACATACTAGTAGTAAAGTTATAGTAGGAGCTCCAGAACAGTGTATCTACCATTACATTCACTAATACTAAATTTGTTAACGAAGACGTTGCATGCGGGACAGCTTCACGAGCATGGGGAGGTGGATGGGTTCGTCTGTGCAGTTGACACCAATGGCGTCGACGAAATCGTATGTAAGCCATTGCCCCAGCGAGAAAAAAGAGGGGCGGAGCCTCCTCGTTTGCAGCCCGCGGTGTTCAGCACCCATCGCAGAGCGTCGCACCTGCACAGAAAACCACCAACCGCCCGTTTTCGACGACATGTGTGTGATCCGTGTGTAGAACAAGGGATTTCAGCAGCAAACAATCCCGCGCATCGCCATGCATGCCAGGGTTGGTTTGTGGAGAGGAGCGGGAACAGCGTTCTCAGGAGCAATCACCAGTGGGATAGTGATCCATTGAAGATACGAGGTAACTCCGGACTGACGACGATATGCACTCTTGAAGAAGAGAGATAAATCGAGCAAGCGAAAAAGGCTTCCTGGGAGACGGGTTGCCATTGACGAGAGAATCATCAGGATGTGGTGCAAGTATGCTCTGTTCCTGAGACTCGAATTGATTGCGTATTTTCTCCGTCTCTGTAATAATGGTATGTACACAGAGGCGGGTTTCTGCAACAATATCCTTCAAAAGGCGGTCAAGGAGCTCAGCGCCATTTGGATGAACGACTCAGCGGGGACGGTAGGACACTTCCTTACGACGGATCACGACGCTCGAGCTTGAGGGTAGCTGAAAAAATGCCAGACAATGTTAGCTGGCATTATGAAGGATTGAACGGGCGTGACGTTGCTCATCTTGCTGAAGCTCAGGATATATTATGTAATTCTAGGCGCCTCTTGAGCAGTTTCATTGTTGACCTCGTCCGACTCACGATGCATCATGCGCTTGAGATACAAGAGATCATTTTCTACATTTTTGGTCACTGTGGTCAGCCTAGCGCCGGGACGGCTGCCGATCTCGCAGCTCTGGCCAGGACATGTCGCACATTCAAAGACCCAGCACTGGACGTACTCTGGGAACAATTGCCCGACCTGTCTCCGCTTGCGCGGTGTTTGCCGGAAGCATCTTGTCTGACTTTCTTGACGGGCGAGGTAAGACGAATCTCTTAAATTACAATATTCGCTTCATTGGTAATGAATATCTTCTCCCCGTTCCACGAAGGTCTATTCGTTTCAAAGATCGCTTACACAGGCCGAGTGGGATATCCTTCGGAGCTACGCACGTCGCGTCCGACGTTTAGATGCCCTCGATGGACTTTACCGGGAATCCTTCGAACGCTTCTGGAAACCTCTCACAACTCAACCACTTTTTCCGAATCTCCGCCGCCTGTGTTTTGACTATGAACATAGAGCCACCCTTCTGTTTCTCATACCCTTCCCATCTCTCATCTCCCTCCGTATTGAGGTGAACAAGGCCCCACGTTTGTTCGAGGATTCTATCAAGTCATTTGCCAGAACCTCCCCAAATCTCAACAACCTGATCATCCATGGTCTAAAAATCAATATGAATCACGTCGACCCCACTTTCATCTGCAAGTGGGAAAACCTCCATATCGTCGCTTGCCCTCAAATTTCCTTGGACCTGATCACTCTTGTGCAGCTGTCGCGCATGCCTGCATTGACTGTGCTCAACTTTATGCTGCACAGGACCATGCCAGACGAGGTTTCTACTTCATCTCTCATCTTCTCCACATTGCGACGATTGACGTTAAACTCCGAACTCTTGGACCCGATTTCGCATCTACTCTCCCGAATCCAGCTACCTGTTGTCGCTCATTTTGTTGCGTCCATCCGGTCCTGTCCTTCTAGACAGGATCTCTCCTCTTTCTTGGCCGGTGTTCAGACATCTGGCATTGGTCACTCCGCCCAGGAAGTGGCTTTGGACCAACGTTACATTTCAGATCGCAACTATTTCCCCGAGGACAGGCCTACATTCGGCTTTCGGGACTTGCGGCCGTATAAGACATTCACCAATCTGCGTCACATAAACTTCAATATCGCATGCCAAGTGGACCTGACGGACAGCGAGCTGCTGACGTTGGCATTGGCATGGCCTCGTTTGGAAGTGCTTGACATAAATAGAGGGTGGGGCTGGAACACGCAAGGTGGCATCACGCCAAACGGACTGCTACAGCTTCTGCAAACATGTCCGTCGTTGCGTTGGATCGCCCTTGTCATCGATACGCGCGGTTATACCACAATCCCTCCATCTCTACCAAGCCTTGGATTGTCCATGCCACGCACGCTCTGCGTTCATGCTCTTGACTCATATATCGAAGCAGAATCTGTGCCAGCCATTTCCGCCTTCCTCGGTGGTCTCATGCCTTCATCTCTGTGTGCCTGGGAGAGACGGGGAATGGCATTGTTGCCGAATTGGGATGTATGCAAGGTGCTTTGGAAAGATGTACATCGGCGGGTCAAGGCGATTAGGCAGTGTTGCTGATTTTCTTCTGAGTACTGCTCTTTTGTTTTTCTAGGGTGTCCGCATGCAATGTAAAATATATTCTACTCGTCGATACGACATGGCAGTATGATCTGCCCCCGACGGTATCATCGGAAAGGCAACGACAAAAAGGTCGTAGTCCCTGATTACGCCCTTGTTCAAACCTGTGCCTCACTCGCTGACGAGGTCCGTTCATCGATGAACTTTCTAGCCTGTGAATCATGAACGTTTCTTCGTATTTGTACCAGATTGAATGACAAGTACATGGTGATCGATTTCGATCGCTGGAAAAAGGTGAATCCGATGAACAGACCGCCAACGATGTTCAGCATCAACTTGGCCATCAAGTACGTCGGGCTTCTCCAATAGTGCGTAAGATTGCGCACGAGTAGCACTCATACTTGATAGATCCAAGGAGCCGCGAACCCGGAACCGATAGCGGCAGTCACGGCTGACGCGTTCCGTCTTTTGGGACACGATGACGTCGATTTCGTTGTCAACCAGCGTGGACTCGGGAGAGTTGATCCAGATTTGGTGCCAGTCTTTCTTGCTGGTCGACGTTGCCCAGCGCCAATGACATCGAGGATGAATTCGGCCCTGTCCAACGCACCAAGATGTCATTCTGGATGCCTTTGCCAATCAAAACTAAACAAACATACGGGTTTTCCTCCGCACCACAATGACGCGATCCGTTCCCTTCGAAATACTGGATGAGTGTCGTGGCGCTGGGCCCAACATCACCAAAGTAGACAGCTTCACCATCCGCTCGCAGCAGCAGCAGCTGATCAAAGACCTGAAAAAGCTCAGCGGAGGGCTGTACAAGCCTATGTCAGCACGCGGGAAAGTCCAGTGGATAAGTATGGATGCCGACCTGATGGATGCTGAGCGGGCCTACGTCAGCAT
>JBBPTD010001246.1:0-11509 GCA_038093895.1 Boletus aff. mottiae
GAAATTCCGAAAAATGAAAATCTTATATTTTTGATACCGGACCTCACGGGATGCACTCTACATGTTATTCCGAGTCCAGTGCTAGTGTTCTCTTTGAATTCCGTTGAGCTGTTGTTGTGCAATCACCAACTGAAGTCGAGAGTCATAATTGAGTCCAAAAATTCACACGCGGCCAACCTTCCTGAAAAGGACAATAAGTAACTGTCAATATTTCTCACTTTCCTTGCTGAAGGGCATTCCGATCTCACCATCTAGCACGATTTCCGACTGTGGTCCGTAGGGAACAGAAAGTTGACATTGGTCCATTCCACATTGCGCAGTGCTGCGCACCGCCTTATTTAGACCACACGGTCACGGGCCGTATCGCCGGTATGGTTTGTAGTCCGGTGATGTGATTGATAATGCCAACACCCTACTAGTAATAACTCGTTTCTATAGGCGGTAGACTTCTTTCTGCACCATGACCATGCCGTCCTTGGACCAAGCGCCGTCAGAAATCACTGGCCTACTCAGAGGCCTTCGACCAGCTGATCGCTCGGGTAGGAGTCCATCGGAACGATCCAGATTTTCACCTGAGACCCTTCTTGCTCCGGTCGCGCTTGCAACAAGGCTGGCGAGCCAGGCGCCATTGACTACCCTCGTCGAACTAATACGACGAGCTACCTGCAAGCTTTGGAACCTGTCTCACGTTGATCCAGTCACTCTCCAAGCAGGTGGCCCAGACTCAGCCGGACAGTGCGATGCGCCCGAGATCGCGCGCTATTTTTCGACGGTGATTGCCATAGTCGGCGTAATTGAAGGCATCATATGTGTGGTTGTATTCCTGCCAATTGCTACGATTGCTCACAACTTGATATTCCAGTGATTGCTGGGTGTGGCGTATTAAGTCGCATATCATCACGTTACGGAAGGAAACCGGCTTTCTTGCTCGTACTTGTCGCTGGAACCATTGGATGTTGCATGATATCTGGGTCACAGTATGTGGCGGACTGGCTTTCTGACTGGGTCTTCATTGTCGGGATGATATTCTTGCTATCCTCTGGCGCTTCCACCTATGCTTATCTTGTCAACGTGTATATCGTCGACGTATGTGTCCCGGAGGATAGGTGTGTCTCAAGCTCAGACCTCTTGATGGATCTAATTTCACCTTCAAGAACTGACGCGTTGAGTAAGATATCAGGGTGGACATTACTGGGTCTGGATCTGACTTGCAGACCTCACGCATTTTCTCACATTATATCTTGCAGGCAATTGTATATCATACGCTCTGGGAGGATTTGTTACAACGAAAACAGGGAACCCTCTGATCGTGTTTTACATGACAGCCACAATATACATCTCCACACTGACGTATGTTGTTTTTGTCCTACCGGAATCTTTCCCAGAGGAAAGTAGGAGCGCCTTGTCCCGCACGCTTCTGAAACCATCTGATAATGAGCACCCCGTAACCACTCGCTTCATACCCTTGCATATTTTCGAGCCATTGAAGATGTTCATACCTACTCGGAGATTGGATGGGACTCGCAATTGGCGACTCGCTTGGTGTGCAGCACACAACTTCGTGTTAATGGTCGTAAATGCCTACGTTTCCACTGCCTGGCTGGTACTTGTTACTTCAAAATACAACCTCACCCCTGCGGATGTAAGTAGTAGTAGTAGTATCATGCTGTCTGAACGCAAGCTGATCTTGTTCGCTTTAGACCGGTATTTTCCTCACCACTGTTTCTGTCAGCGGCACGATTGTCTTGATGGTGATCGTCCCGCCTCTGGTCCGGCTTTTGCGTCCGTACTACCCCAGAAAAATCACACGTTCCCTTCTCGCGGAAGAAGACACAATCAATGGTGAAGAACCGGAATCGGAGACCTCGGATCGTTTGGATGTACATTTGGTTTTTGTGTCATGTGTCTTTACGGCAGTCTTCTATTTGACTGCAGCCGCATCCACGACAAGCCAGGCATTGATCCTCTGTAAGAGTTTGGTAACGACCTTTTCCTTTGTCCCTCACCGTACAGTACAGCCGGTATTTGTATTGGATTTGGCTCCATACATACCCCTACGATTCGTAGCTTGGTCGCTGGATCGGTTCATCCTCTAAAGCAAGGTCAGATTTGGATACCGCTCATGCGGGATTGTTACTTACGTGAGGCCCATTCATAGGGGAGGCATTGGCAGCTTTCGAGATGGCCTCTAATTCTGGCGCTGTTCTCTCCCCAATCGTCATGGGTAGCATTCTCACTGCAACGATTGGGACGATGCCTCTGTTATCGTTTTATGTCCACCTGGTGGGAATGCCGAACATTCATATTTGCTTGTCTCTTCGCTGATCCACGGTGCACGTCTAGGTCGTTATGTTGATCAGCGGTGCGCTACTATTCTTAATCAGAGACATGGACAGGTATCAGAAACCGCATGAGGGCGACGTGGCAACCCATGTAGTAAACTAGTAAGCGGCACCCGTCAATGTACCATCCACCACTCATAGCATTAGATGCATTACGGCGCATTATGATCTACAGGGATAGACGTCCATAGAGTTTCTTTGGCTTGACCGAGATCATGTACGCCGTAAATTGCATAAAACCTGCTTGTGTTTACCATGACTTGCGAACGCAGTCTTGCAAAAAGACCGAGGACATACCCTTCATCTCCAACGACTGCGGCAGTGGTCGCTTCTTCAGTGGAAAATTGAGAGAAAACAGAAGCAACCTTTGCAACAAAAGACTTTACCTGACTTCATTGCATTTTCGATGGACACCCAATGATCTTGCCTCCTCCTAGTATGTCTCCTAGCGTGCAGTTCAACCGTCGCTGAACCCCACCAATAACAGTTGTGGGGACGTCGACATGCATCATTTGCTAGATGAGATCGTAGCAGACGAGGCGTAAAGCAAGGTCAGATTCGGATACCGTCCTCGCGGAATTGTTGCTCACGAGCAATTAAGGAGAGGCATTGGCAGCTTTCGAGATAGCCTCTAATTCTGGCGCTTTTCTCTCGCCAACCATCATGGGTAGCATTATCATCGCGACGATTGGAACGATACCTCTGTTATCCTTTTATGTCCACCTGGTCGTCGACAACTAGGTTTGTCTCTCCCTTCTGCATCACCCTCTCGTACTGCCTTGGACTGGATTCCGTTTTTGCATGTCGGTTACCTGATACTTGGTTGTGTGTACAATTTATGTCTGTGGTTGTCGAGTGAGTCAGCAACGAGCGATAACATAGAGAGAGGTATGTGGATTCAAAAGACTATGTCATCAAGTGCATGATTGGCTAGTATGGGTGCGTAGCGCAGTGGTAGCGCGTATGCTTTGCAGCCCCTCGTCGAGCCAAACCGTGGCACGCGTGGCCACCTGCTGCTCTTGAGCAAAGTTGTATAAGGTCCAGGGTTCAATCCCCTGCGCATCCAAAACTTTTTCTGTGTTGCTCATCATTCCGCCAATACATGCACATGATGCAGCCTCTACATTATTTTACTCGTGGTATTCTAACATTCTGACTGTCCATCATAGCCAATTCATGAGCTAAATGATCTCCTGTACCATTCAAGTCGCACACCAAGCCGACACGACGATTCCAAAGCCAAGAAAAAAGGTCACCATTATTCCCATTCAAATGTCCTCGATTTTCGACCGCTAAACCTATTCACTCCCCCGCGTCCAGTCTAGAAAACGCAAACGTCTCCAAGTTCGCCACGAACCACGCCGCATCCTCTTCTTCCAATTCACACGTACTCCTCACATCCACTGATCGGATCGGGAACCCTGCAGCGCGCCTCCGTTGCACGAGGTAGCGGAGGACTAGAAGATGGATATCGGTGGTAGCGTAAATGACAGACAGTGTCTTGAGTCGTGGTAGCCTCAAGCGGACAGCGCCGTCATCTTCCTCGACTGCGCGAGGGAGAAGAGGCAGGACGAACGCGCAGCCTGAATTTTCCCACCAAAAGTCATCCATGGATATTACGAGCGAGGTGACGTTGTCGAGTTCGTCGTAGAGGCTCTCTATATCCTCTGTCCCGTAGAAAGGACTCATGACCTCGATCGTCTCGATGCCGTGAAGCAAGCTGCGCGGTGGTTCTTCAATTGAGGACAAGGCAGAAATAGGAGGCGGCGCAGTGGCACACGCAAAGAACTCGGTATAGCTTATCCAAAGAAAGGCTATGCACAGACTTCTGACAGCGGGCATATAGAGCATACGGAGTAATCCGCAGACGCAGACCTGTGATAGCAAACCCAGCGAGAGGCGTTTCAGTTTGACAAGTTGAATGGGAGGCACCAAGTTAGGAGGAGCGCTGGGTGGTCCTGATCCATCCAAAACTAGGCATTCCAGCGCCGGAGCACCGCGCAATATGGTTGCCAGTTCATCCCAAGAAGGGCTCATGTTGTCTGAGTGCCTCCAGAGTTGAAGTGTTGTGAGACGAGATGCGGCACATATCCAGCCCTGATTCCAGTCGACGAGTACTCTCCAAAGGGAGACGCTCTCGAGAGACGGGATAGAGCCACCGAAAGGGGTGAAGCTGCTTGCTGTGATGAGAGACCGAAAGGCTCTATCGTCACTGGCGGATAAGGCCAGTGATACGAGTTGGGGAGCAGCAGTGACGGTCGGATCACAGACTACTTCGAGAAAGGCGTGCATCTGCTGGTTTGACACGGCCCCTACATCAATAGAGCGCCAACGATGCACGTGCACAACGAGCAGAGAGAATAGTAATTTAGTGTCTGCCATAGGTAAGGTCGACGGCTCTATCTTGCGGCGCACACCGTGATCCTGAAACCCAAGGCGGATACGTATGTCTAACGGAAGACATGTGCTACGCGTCAAGAATGTTGCAAGATGGTGATACGAAATTGGAGAAATGGAGACACTCGTCCACAGAGACGGAGTGGAGATTGCCAAGTTGCGCCAGTGCTGACAGGCATGGGAAACGAGGATTAGGAAGGGTTGTAGGAGGTAAACATCACTGGAGTGTCGGCCGATGTGCTCTACGTCGTCAGCAAGGTTCACGTCTTCCGTTCCTTCATCTACACCCATTCTAATGCTGCCTTCGTCACCAGCAGCGCCTCGGTCGTCGACGTTTCCAAATGCAATCTGGCGCGGTTCATCGCGAGCCTGGTTGACCTTGGTCTTGGGGTCTTGTACGTTTTCGTGAAAGTTCTCATCAACGCCTAACTGAAATATACGCGCTGCGATTCGGGGGAATGAGAGGGCCACAGCGTTGCTCTTCACCGAGACTTGTATGCCGCATAACTGAATATCAGGCTATTGGTGGTGAGTGGGCTACAGAACCCGTGAACGCGAGAGATGCACGAACCTGGGTTGGAGGCGACAACGAGTGTAACGCGCTGAAAGCGAGAACAGGGTCAACTTTCAGAGTCAGAGGACCCCACCTTCAGCTTTAACTGAGAAACGAAACGCACGGACACTGGATGATCAGGAGGAGAAGCAGGTCACTCGCCGGTGCTTCGACCATATGCGAATCTTCGAAACCTAGTTCATCGAGAAAAGAGACTGAAAGCACGTCCAGTTGAACAAGAGGACCGTGACGAGGAACTGGTAGGATTTTGAGGTTGTGACTGCAGACCCTGAGTAAACATTCACGCTAGGTCCATGGTTATGTCTTGATAGCGAAAGAAAACCTCTCCGAGCCTCCACTTGCAAGGCGGCCAAGACAGGAAATCCTCGTCATGCGTGCGCTTGGGGTACTTGAACACACCTGCCGATGATCCACCACCGCACACCATCGCTCTTCGACAACACATACAAGCGTCCCGCTGTCTACAATCGAAGCCATGTGTTTTACAGGCTCACTGCCGAGCGAGAGCTGAGATCTGAGACGCCCGCTATGACTTTTTCCCATGATAGATGATAGACGTACACTGGCAGGAGGCGAGACATATTGGCAAGAAAGAGACGGAAAAAACGCCGGATTGAGATATAAGAGCACTCTCCGCGTCCATCAAGGTCGGTAGAGATACTTAGTCTGCAGCGAGTATGGTGAGTGAGGTCAATCTGAGAAGGGGACAAAATAGACCAAAATACCCACACCGTGGGATATGATATATGACCATGCGTACCTACAAGTTACAGAAAGCTCACTCAGGCTCTCGCTATTGCACACACACAACTAAATGCTCTCCAAGACACAATCCACCACCGCACAGCGTCCTTCTTCAACGACGACGCGCACCGCCTCCTCAATCGTCTCCCGTAACAACGCCTCCACACTCTCGTCCGTCGCAATCGCAACACTGACGCTAATTTTTCGACCCCACGCCCATCCATTCGTCGCAGCCACTGCAATCTGCGAATAATCCGGACATTCGGGACCGAACCCGACCGTGAGCTGGTCTCCGACCGCGCCCGCACCATGGCCCGTCGGGTGAATCCCGAGCATGGACAACTTGGGCGTTTTCCAGCCGCCGTTGTTGAGCACTATTGTCAAGAAGGGCTAAATGACACAACACATCGACCGTCGTCAGTGCCTGCGCGACGATGATACGTCGTGGGTGCGTACTGTTTGGTACCGCCTCGCCATCCAGAATGCACTCGCTGGGACACCGAACAAAAAGGTACCATCGCCCACAATGGCCGCGACGAGCTCATATCCTACTTCCACCTTGCCTTTCTTGGCGACACGCCCACCGAGGACAGAACCCACCCCTGCACCAAGTGCCCAACCAAGGGACGATCCGCCAGAACCGAGGATCTCGCCAGCCATCTCAGGCTGCATGTGAGACCACACCTGCGGATAGCTGGATATACTCTCGTTCAGGACGAGCGTACTTTCGCGAGCGATCCCCTTTGCATTGATCACCTTACGAAGCGTGCTGACGATCTGCGGTGTCGTATACGGTGATGGTGCGACCTGGAAGGACTCTGTGGTATCAAGCTGTGCCTTCCACGCACGATGCATCTCTTGGATCTGCACTGTTCGTCTAGAGAACTCGTTGGCGACTCGGGTGCCAACAGCTTCCTGAATCTGTGTCAGCGCGACTGCTGCGTCGGCGTGACACACCAAGTCCGCATCATAGTGGTGCATGCCAATATTCCGTCGAAGCGGGTCACCGCTATCGATGACATATACCCGCGCAGTCTCGCTCGGTCGCTCGTATGCACCTTCCTTGTCTTTGTTCATCGGAATCCAAGCCATCTCAGCGTCAACGACGAGTACCACGTCAGCTGATTTGAGAAGCGGTGTTTGAGATCCTGCGCTCAAGTAAGAGAGTCCAACGAGGAAGGGATGGGAGGTGGGCAAGTTGGTCGCTGACGCGCAGGTCACGAAAACAGGAAGCGCAAGCACGTGCGAGAGCGTGACGAGCACGGGGACCGCCCCATGGTTCCGTCCCAGATGAGACGTGATCAAAAGGGGGGACGTGGCACCCACGAGGGCATCTGCGATCTCGCGCACCGCTAAGAGACAAGGCAGGGTCGGTACGAGATTGAGATGGCGAAGAGAGCTCGGTACTTGCCTGAGGGCGAAAGCGCAGGGGTCTGCACAGTCGGCCATTTGGCGAGCGTGATAGGCCTCTCCAGTAATGATGCGTCGATTTCCTGTTCCATCGTTTCTCTCCGTGCCCAGAGGTAGACAGGGCCCTTTGGTTCGCTCGTGGCACTAGGGTTGTCGCGTGAGCAAAGCCAGAGTGCGCACCAAAGCATGGCACGTACATCTGGAGAGCCCGTCGAACCTGGTGGGGTAAACTCTCCGGAGAGCCAATTTGAGCCGTATAACGCATGTACTGGCGCACGATGGCAGGTTGATCATGCACGTCTAACGCACCCCCGTATCAGTAACACCGGCGCACGAACTTGAACAAAAAATTGCCGAATACAACCTTGCATCCAATGAATCCACTCATTGCGCGATCCGCGGTGCTCACCCTCGGTCGTAAATGGAGAAGCGCCAGCATAAATCAAGACAGGTACCCGACCCTTATCTGCATTATGAACAGCCCCCGCCAGCGCCTACGAGCCCAGACTCTCGAAATCAGATAAAGACAACACAGTAGAACCTTACCTGCGTTCCGCATTCGACATGGACAATGACGGCAGCTGGCTTGCCAGTCACCTGAGCGTACCCCTGCGCAGCGCTCAACGCAACCATCTCATTCGGAGACGTCACGATCGTGAGTGTGTGGGCGCCATATGTTGCTCGTTGACGTTCGAGCTCTTCAAGCATGGCTGGGTGATCGGTACCCCAGTTGACGAACACATGGTCGATACCGACCTGTGCAAGAGTGTGAAAGAAGAGGGAGGATGTTGTCAGTACCATGATAACGACTGTGGGATGAACTGGGAGGAACCTCGAGAGCTTTCTCATCGCCTCCACATCCATCAGTGGGTGTCACATGTCACGGTCCGATACTACGGACTATACAAACGGACTCAGGTATACCCGTCTTCAGCCTCGCAATCTGTATTATCATCGTCAACATTCTCAACGCAATCAAACCACCTGAACAACAGCGCCAATGGAACACCACTTCGTACCAGTTAGCGACTGGCCATCGACGACGACAGCGCACCATAGTGAGATATTTGTTTCCACTTGACGGCACATTGATCGATGCTCTACAAGTTCACACACAGGTAAAACCAGAGAGGTCAATCAATCAAATGACGCACCAATGGTGCTTTCCTGCCACCACTCAGAGGATAAATGGGTGGCTTGAAAGTTAGTCTTACAGTCCGCAAAATCTCTGACAGGCTGTGTGATTTCTGGGCTCATCAATGAGAATGAGTCATCAGTCATCAACACTATTTGCCCTAATTCACGAGGTAGCCAACTCCAAAAAGGTAGTTCACAATGGCCGGAAAAAGATAGCATATCAAGGTAAGTGAGTAAAGGTATTCCGCGACAAGTACAGTACTGTGTAAGTGTTAGCGAGAAAAAGAGAATGGCAAACACAAACAGACCTGGTTCTCTAGTGTTCCCTATCAACTATCATCCCTGAACCAGCCACCAATGGACAGGATACCGTCCACCTTAGTGCGATCTCAATACATTCTGCACCAATCTCCATTCCTCATCCTAAGCTGTGCATGAAATTTGCACCACGCAGGGCATGATCAATTTAAGGCAACACGCTATGGTGTTGATGGTACCGTCCCTGGTTGGCGAATAACCAACATGGAGCTTGGTAATGCGTCTGTTGGATACACCCCGTCTCAGACCCACAAGCTCTTCCGAATTCGCCAACTTGCCGTCTTGCGCAGCCGAACCCTGCGAGGGTGAGATCGACCCATCGAAAACACCGCCAGAGCACTTGCCACTGGCCACTGCTGTGCGATGGATGAGTTCGCAGTACCGAGCTTTAGACGCCGCAACTGTGTCAACGACCCCGCCAGGCATTCATAATCATTATCGGACATGGGTGCCGTGCAGAACAAGTCTAGATCCAGCTCGCGCAATGCTCCAAATTCGACGAGGGTCGACACGAGCAGTCCTCGGAGCCCCAGGGTACGCCACGTGGGTATGCCCTGTGTGCTCGATGCCGATTATTTCGTAAGCGATAGCAAACGGGATGTGTTGATGCGGCGGGGCAGAAGATGGAACATTTCACCGCCTGACTCCTCTTTTTCGTCGTCCATAGCGATGAGTATGCGAAACCTGGTAGGGCTTGCGTACATGGTCTCGAGAAAACGAGTGCACAACTTGTGAGTGGCTGTCCCCCACGAAGCGTAAGTTCGCGAACCGCATCCGGGATCGTACCGCTATAGATGGGTGACGAGTCATAGTAATTGATATGGAGGGATTCGAGGGATTCTCTGGAGAGAAACTGGTCCATCACAGGTTGTGCAATGGCGCATATGCGTAAAGTTCGGAGTCTTGGCCACTGAGCCACCATTGCGCCCACTTCTTGAGGGGGTTCGCGGTCCCACAAAAGGTAGGGGACGATGGCAAAGGAAGTGACGTTCGGACAAAGTTCGGGTAGATCCGCTAGTGCCTCCAGCTCAGCGGAGGAGTATTCCCGGCGCATGAAGGAAAGTGTGACTTTGGTCACTGTAGGACCTGCCAAATACCTCAACAGTGGTATGCCGGAATTATTGGGGGCTAAGAATAAACTCTGGTTCCACTCCAGCTCGATGAGATTGGGAAAGAGAGGAAGATAGGACTTAGGGCAGTGTTGAAAGGAAGAGACGGATTCTTGCGCAGTAACTCGTCCCCGAAAAGCTTTCATGACACGTTTCGCATACTTTCGGAAAGTCGACCACTGTGGGTTGTCCAGTTGAGAGTTAGCACAAATTGCTGTGAGGCACAACGAACGATCGGGAAAATATTGAGTAAGGGATGGAAACTGTCAAGATCGTGCCAAAGAACATCCAATGCCGGTGAACTGAACAGATGACATGTTCTGGCCAAAGAGGCAAGCGTCTTCCTGCCAGCTTGAGAGCCATGAAAAAATATAAGGCAAAGAACCTCGAAGATACCAGTTGCAGGGTATCGAACACCGTTGAACCTTATGTAAGCAACCTATCTGCGTCCCCTGCAAGAGCCCACAAAAGCGCGACATGCGCGAACCTTACCATCGACGTGCACGTTGACGACTGCGCGTACCCCATCATCTCGACATGGTACACACCATACACTGTGGGTTCTGGAAGAACTCGTACGACCCAGGCAGCTAGAGACCATGTGATATACGTGAATCACACAACGATCCCAGGAGTTACGTTGCAAGGAATATGCTTTTAGTGCGATCGTCTCGACATCTGTATCTGGATGACATCTATCCAAAGATTCCCTGCCAAGCAAGTCCAAACCTTCCTACTCCACATCCGACCACTCATCTTCATCCAAATCCCCATCGGAATCTTCATCACTGTCCCCGATAAACTCGAATGTATTGACATTCTCCTTCAACCAATCGACATCCTCGTTGTCCAGCCCGAAATTTCGATCCACGTGGAGAGAGCTAAGAGGTACCCCTGCTACCTTTCTCTGTATAACAAGCTTGCGGAGAGAAATCCCGGATGCCCCGTAGACGTAGAGTGTCGCGAGTCGAGGGAGCCAAATATCACCACGTCCGGGTAACGTGCAGGGTGTGGAAATGATATCGAGGAAGGTAGGATCCATGTAATACAGTGTAAGGTTGAGCGACCTAAGGTTCTGAAGCTCGCCGTAGAGCGTCTCGATGCATTCCACCTGACATGGAAGTGCGGATATTTCAAGACTTTCAAGGCGACTCGCCAAGCTGCGCGGCTGTTCTTGAACTGGAGATGTTGGTCTGGTGAGTTGAAGGAAAAGGTCGCCGAAATCACCATCAAAGTCACCCTCAGGGTTCAGGTATAGGTATTTGAGTGTGGGCAGATAGAACTTGCGGAGTAAGCCGATGGTACGCGCCTGTGTATCGAACTCGAGGATCAAATCTGTGACCCGAACAAGTTGAATAGGGGCATTTACATCCGCGGGACCTCCAGGGATGGACCATACTGGGGGTTCCCCAGACGGTCCTGATTGGCGTAGACTGAGCTTCTGGAGGGCAGAGGCATTACGCAGGATGGTGGAAAAC
>JBBPTD010001247.1:0-11508 GCA_038093895.1 Boletus aff. mottiae
CAGATTCACCCTTTAAAGTAACTAATCAACTTTATATTCTGAATATAATTCCTGCCTTTGATTGTGTGGTCTGAATCTCAAGTCTGACGAGCAAAATAAGGAGCTGGGGGTTGTCAATCAGATTTTTTGCGCATGGTGAGTTGAGTTCATCATTCAAGATTCCTATTTCTTGCCCATGCCTGCCAAACTCGGTCAGGCGAAAAAGCGCTGAAGCAGGTTCTCTGCGCTGTGCTGTGCTGTGTTGAAGTGGCACTGTGCCACTTGTGAGTCGATTGTATGATTCGTATCCATGGGCGAAAAGCACTGAAGCACGATTACATAGGATACAGGAATCACAGAAGAACGATATATTCAGTAGAATGCTACATTGTTTATTGCTATCATTTTGTGTTAAGGGGTTCATCCCTATTCAAAGACAGGATCACCCAGTATGAACCAGAGAGAGCAGGGACATCAAAGGCACAGGTTGCGAAATGGCTAATAATGTTGTGTCTTCTAATAATGCGCTCACCAGGGAGAAACTGATCCTGGCAAAGCCATGCTGACAGAAGGGGGAAATGTTGGTAAGGATTGTGTTGAGCTTGTTCGAGAGAAAGTTCTTGAAATTGCCAGAGTACGAAAAAGTGCTCTATGATCAGGACACCTTGTGTGCCACGATGTCGGTGTGTGAAGATCTGTTGAATCTGACCCACTGACTCAACCTGGCTGTCTCCACATTTGAACAGGACATAGCTGTTTCCCTTATGTTCATGAGTGGTGGAGAATACAAGACCATTGGTTTTGACCAATCTCAAAGTCCAGGCTCGTGGCTCGACTGAAAGCCTTCCAGATTGTACTTCCTCTAGGTAAGATGTGTATAATGGAGGGAAGTGCCCTTGGTTGAGAGTTGCAAGTAGGGCATTGTATGTGTTGGTGGTAAGGACTTCTTCCAACCCATCCATGGGTGAGGGTAGGTCTCCCAAGATCTCTGGTGTTTCATCGTCAGACCCTGAACACTTGTTTTCAGAAGCCATCATATCCCCCAAGATGGCACTAGAGAGACCTGACCCAAAGAACTTCTTGAATATCGGTTGGATCTCTCATATAGGTTCCAGTAAATGTTCGTGTGCCAACAATGCCTGGAGGTTGCTCCCTCAACAGAAGCTTTTCAAGATTGTCAATTCCATCTCGCCTGAAGGGTCGTCAGAATGGCTGTGAGTGTGAGTGGACAGAGGAAATACCAATTCTAGAATTTGTGTTGTATTGTTGAAGTAAACCATTGTACCGTTTGAAAGGAATGGCCCACCATCCATGTGCAGGTCCAAATGCTTCCAGGCATTCAGAGATGTGTAATGATGCATGGTTATTGTACACGAGCGCCCTGGAACCAAAGATGGTGTTTGTGTTGAAAGGACACATACTTACAGTCACGTGACCTTATATTAAGTAAGCATTACAAAGCGTATATAAGACTCGACTGAGTCTGAATAATATACATCTCTCTTGACCAGCAACTGCTATCATCTCTGAGAACTCAACCCCTTCCAAGGTAAGTATCCCTAGAGTAGATTCCTTAGTAGCCCGTGCGGCAACGCCGGCTACTAGCTATTGCAACAGTTTGTTGTTGTGACATAGTAGGCAAGGTGTTGCTGAACAATCACTGCATGGCCCTTTGATGTTGACTGCATGGTCGCCCAACACACAGCGATCATGAGTGAAAGAAAGTTGTGAAGCAGGGCATCATCTCTTGCGTTTGCATCCACAGTGCCCCATATCCTACAGAGTGTAATCACCAGATTAACCAAACATACAGTTCCCCATTGGTCTGCTTTGAGTTTCCTGTGGCTAGCGCTTCCAAAATTGCATGGCACTCGTGCAACCCACGTGGGTAAAACAGTCTTAGCCATATCTTTCCAAACCTCGAACAGAACCTTCTGGTCCAGGATTATTTCCATTGGGGCAGCTGCGCTCACTTCAGCAAGGTTGACAACAGGGTGCAGGAATGGATTCAGGCAGTGTATCTCAGTGCCGGGATTATTTCCATACTGGAACTGGGGTGAGTGGGCATGGAACAAGACTAACAAGAGAGGAACAATCCATACCCACTGAATGAGAGCAGTAGCATACTCATTTTTGCTAGCCACTTGATCTCTTTTTGTTAACCAGCGAGGAGGGTTTCTGTCAACAACCGGTTTGGGGGAAACATTGTTAGCGAGTGTAAGTGAAACAATGTAGCCTCTCCGGAGATGAGTCAGGTTGTGAAGGGAACCAATCCTAATTGCCTGGATACCAGGAGAAAGTTCTTTTTGTTGTTCTGCTGGCATATGTGGTTGAGTTCGTGAATCAGCTGATGGAGTGGTGTTTGAACTCATGCCGAGTACATTGTGACAGTGGTGTTGGAGGTCATCTACAAACAGGTTGTGCATTGCGTCGATAATGGTGAAACAGATTGGATTCCAGTATGGCAGCTGGAGGAGCTCAGACCATCTGACACCAAATTTCTTGTAAACCTGGGCTTGAATACTTTCTGTCAGCGCATCTCTCCACATCCTTGCGATGCTCAGGTGCTCCAGCCACATGCATTGCGGCCATGAATGGACATCAGTGTTACTAATCTGAGAGTGGTCTTGCAAACAGAGTGTGCAGAACTTTCCTTTGTGTAAACCAAGGCCACTGAATCCTGCAGTCTTACAAGCCACAAGCAAGTCACACACGAGTGGAATAATGGCACAACGGACCACACATCCAAAGAGGTGTGTGGCAGTCTGCTCTAGGTGGAACCCTGGTGACCATGCCTGAAGAAGCTCGTTGATGAGAGGATGGAGGATATGGTTCAGGCTGTTGTCAGAAGGCTCCTTTGGTCCAGGGATAACTCCAGCCATGTGAATGTTTTTGATACAGTAGTGGAGGTGAATTGGCAGGTTATAGCAGACCATGTAGATGGCGCCAAACGATACATGCTTTCTGCTTTGCTTGTTGCCAAAGGGATTGAACCAGTTGACGAAGAGGCTGAATACCAGATGGATCTCCAAATCTCCATTGGCCACCTCAAAATACAGACAACCATTGGGCCCTTTGAAGTCTCTGAAGGCACCACCATCCCAAATATTGTGCATTACTGCTGGTGTGGGTCCCAAATCCTTGCACAAGTGTTTTATGATGTCAGGGTGTGACATCAGACATGTGATCCAATACGAGAAAGGCTGGTACCAATAGCAACGTAATGCTTTTCGTCTGCTGTCCCCCACATGTGGCTGGAAGAGTGATTTTCCACAAGGTGTGCTTGATGGGGTCCTCTGGTTGGTGCATGTCTCAGGAACCCCATTGTAGGATTGTTCCCCTTCAGGGAAGGGGCCATACAAGCTGAAACAGCATGCACAGCATGCATACTCTTGGAGCTCTGGGTCAACCTGAAATGCTTGCACCACAGTTCATATGTTGTTGGGCCAATCCTCTACATGTAACGACCGAAGTCCTGACGAGGGTCGAGTGGTCCTATAAGCGCTTGCTGGAGACTATGCTGTTGTCAATGAAGATCTATTAGGCTTGGTAGGCCTCAAGGAAGGACTAAGGGAAACAACAGGAGAAATAGACTAAGGTCTATACTACTATGAGTACGACTATATATACTAAGAGAGACCGTGCACAGACCATGCTGTGCTAGACTATAAGTAGTAACTAACTGTGACACTGGGTACCATGAGGCGTAAATAAGCACTGCCTAGATAAGAGGGTTTAATGCTATTGGACGATAAGGGAAAGTGAGTCAAAGGGAAAAGCATGAGGCGAGCATGAGGAAGACATGTGTCTAACATGTGTTGCATAGCCGAGATAAGGTCATGTGACTGATCACGTGACTAGGGTCTAGAAGGTTCTGTATCACGTGACGTGATAAGATAAGGGTTATCTGCTAAGGGTTAGCTATGTTGTAAGCGATAAGTTATAAAATTGAATTGCGAGTTATAGCATCTGTAACACTACAAGCTTGAAAACTTCGTCTTGCAGGTGCCCATTTGCACCAATCTTTCGCACAATGTCACAAATAGCCTTTGCTAGAATCATGGTGACAAGCATTTGTAGTATAACCAAAACAAAGTTTGAATGGTGGCGAGATAAGCCACCCAAGACATGAAGTAGGCATGCGGCAAGCATAACCATGAGAAGGGGTGGAGAAATGTATGTGAGCGACTCGAATCCACGATATAGGTGAGCTAAAAAGGTATGGATTAGGTGGATAAAGAGACATCAATTCAATAACTGACTAGCCTTAACAAGTGTCGGGCCTTGTACATGCAAATCTAAGGCATCAGGTGATTTTTTGTCCCTCTGACACTTCCATTTGTAAGCAATTATTTGATCCAGATATGCTATGCATGCTTGTACATCAATGAGTAACCAATCCCGCTTGCTCTGCACGATTTTGTTGCTGACAGTGGATACATTATCCACGAGCATCAACACTTTCTTTATCAATTCTTGATGGAGACAAAAAGGAGAGGGAATGTTTCATATCCAAGTTGTTTGGAGTAATCCCAGATCGCTCTGATGGGGGTGGGTGAAAGCAGAGTTCAGATGGTGGGTGACCAGCAAAGGTGGAAACCAGAGATTCAAAGAGAGTGCGATATCGTTGTAGATCCTGCAGAATGCCTATCCCATTGACAGATGAGCCACTATCATCACTCACCTGTGGGGGGGTAAACGCAGAATTGAGGTTCATCAGAGATTCATCAGAGCTATTCCTTGGGTCCGACAGGCCTATGTTGGAAACAAATCAACAGGTTGCAGACGTCAACATTCTTCTCCCTCATTTTAAAGAGACATACATACCCGGGTGCAGTGAACAGTGATCGTGATGATACAGCTGATTTCCTGCCTCACTGATGAGTGTCCTTGAGATTACCACGGAATCTGTGGGGTCATTCCTTGAAGGGTTCACAGTGGCCAGTAGGAAACTTGAATCTGGTGTAGTATGTGCTTGTGCTGAGTGCCAGATCTTGTCATCTCGACAGTGCTGGTGTATGGTAGATGGTGCTAGGAGTCGTCCACATTTCAGTACATGTGTCAGGGGATCGGGGTCTAAGCCATCCTTGCAACAATAAACTTCACAAGCGCATCTCTGCTTTGTGGATAACATGGCTGGAGGTGTTTGTGCTTTTGAACATTCTCAGTAGGCAGGTGTGAGTCTCCAAGTCACGAGTCATGTATGTGTATGGTAATCGACAATTATCAGAACATGTAGACTAAGTTACTAGGGTTATTCATTCAGGTGAGGGTACTTGCCCAGGACAGTGAAGTCCTTTAAAGCATCTAAAAGTTTCTCTGGATTTGACTTTCTTGCATGAAGGCGTTCTTCAAGACAGCCACCAGTTAGTGCCACTGTACGAAAGCAGTAGTAGGCGGCAGCGGTCACGAAGTGAATGTTGAGCAGCTGATTGTTGGAAAAAAGTGTGATGATGGGAGGCTGCATGAGCAGTATAAGATATAGCAGTGACGGGAAAGAAACCACCTTACCACATTAACAGTGCCCATGAGTGACGGGATGGTGGACTGTGAGATGTGAACGATGCTCCTGAAATTGGCTGAGCAGACAAGAAGCCATGCTTAATGAAGAACATTAAAAAGATCAAGGAGTTAACAAAGAGGGGAAAAAAATGCTTATGCTGGGATTGAATCTCAGATGTGATCATAATAACTTTAGCAGGGGTCACATCACCGAATATGTATCTGCTGATGTCCCATGGTATGGATAGGCCAACAGTAGTTGACACGAACAGCAGGTGCAAGCTAATATCAATTAGTTGGTTGCTGGAAGTAGAAACAGAAAATTGTATGTTTGGAGAAGATTGGTGGTAAAACTTTTGTGGAAATAGGATTTTTGCTGGGTTGGTTTGGTATTGTCGACATTTGGGGTTGGAGGAACATCACCAAGATTCTGGGAAGCAGAATTAGACATCAGGGTACGTGGCAGAATGGGTTGGAGGAATGGGGAAGCATGGGCCTTAAAATACGGAGGGAGATCCTTTGTGATTCTTTGCCTTTGTGATGTACATAGCATATGACACAGTATGCACATGCTGATGTATATGGTCAATGAGGGACAAAGGATCAGCATGCAAGGTAGCCAAAGTGACCAACACCTTTGGCATGTGGCTAGTTACTCTTACTCGGGCCCAATCGTCCTCATTCTGACTCTAGTGAATGACACGGTATACGCTACAGGAGTTGCTTGAAGGGCACCAGGGTCCCATTAACTGTATTTCATTTCTTGATGGCAATTACCTTGTCAGTGGTGGTATGTGTTTCACTTCTCAATGAGATATTCCACTCAATATTGTACCAGGCGATGACGGTCACATTATCATCTGGTCCCTTCAACAGCATAGTATCATTTGACAATTGAAACCCAAACAAGGACCAGTTGTTTCGGTCAAATGGCTCAGCCATACTGGTGGCCCACAATCATCCCAGATCACTTACCTTTTGTCAGCTGGTGCTAATGGGACACTCATTCTCTGGCGTTTCAACATGACCTCTGTAATTTATTCCTCCCTTTTGTCTCTTCTAATTTACGAGGGTTGCAGATTTTATTTGAGTTGGTTCACATGGAAACTGTTACGACTTGCTCTTTTTCTTTTACTTCACTATACACTTTTTCGAGTACTCGCATCGAACTCACCTGTTCGATCCTCTATGTGGACAATATTTTCCTTATCACTGACTCACCCACGCTTACTCTCCTTATCTCACTTGCTTCGTCAGCGATCACTTCCTCCATCTTCCACCCTGTTCCATCGCTTTCTATGACCTGCCCTAGCTATGCCTGCCCTAGTCTTGTAAATGGGTATATAAACCCGCTATACCAATCTCTTGTACTCTAGCTTAGATCTCCTTGATCATAACCTTAAATCTATTCCCTTGTCTCAAGCTCCTTCTGGCTCTTGACCAGTCGCTCAGAACCTTGAACCTTCAAACCTTGAAACTCTTGTGTTCCTTTGTGGAATGTCTTCCTTGGACTTCATGCTACCATTAAGTGCATGCTATCTCTTTGAACCCTTAGACCTTAGTCTTTCGAGGCTACACTCGTCCCTACCCAGGCCAAGCGTAACAAAAGATCTAAGCTAAATCCTCGCGGCTACCATCACTGTAGTTCAACTCCCCCTTCCCCTACACCAATCGCCCTCACCGGACAAATCTTCAACCCTCCTCCACCACCGCCTCATACTCCCATGACTACCAAACCCACCGAACTCCACCTTGGTAACCCTGAACCCTTTGATGGGTCCCCAGACACCACCAACCAATGGCTGAACACTGTTCGTTTCTACCTTAAAGTAAACAAAGCAGTCTACGACACCAATGACAAACAAATCGCTTTTGCTCTCTCTTACATGACGAAAGGATCTGCCTTGGTCTGGGCAAATACTTTTAGACAGCAAGCGGTTACCTCTACCTCAATCCACTTTGGAACCTTCGCCGACTTCTGCAAGTCATTCAAGAAATCCTTTGTACTTAAAGACACTGTTGCCAATGCCATCTCGTGGCTATCCAACACTCGCATGAACCCCCATCCCAAGAAAAAGGGAGAATACCTCCCTACTCTCGCCGCTTACACCGCCAGTTTCATTAGTAACGCCGCCCTTGCCAACATCACTGACGAAAATGTCCTAATCAGATTTTATTCCATTGGACTCCCCGAACCCCTGATGCGCCATGTTTACTCCATGGATACCCCTCCCACCACTGCCAAAGAATGGTACGAGAAGGCCTCCCACTTCCATACCCAGTTCGAAAGAGCTAGGGAGGTTGCTCGCCTCCGGACTGGAGGATCCCAAAACTCCTACCACTCCTACAACACCCCCGCCCCCGCTCCCAAAGACCCCAACGCCATGGACGTAGACATAGTGTGCATTGCCAAACTCACCCCTGAAGAGCGAAAACGATGCATTAAGAAAGGACTTTGCTTCCACTGCCGAAAAAGTGGACATCTTAGCAATAAATGTCCTAACTTTCCTTCCTCTGGACGAAAGGGGAAGAAGGTCCAGAAAGTCTCTGTTGATGATCTCCCTGAGTTAAAGGAGATCGAAGACGATGACGAAGAAGAAGAAGTGGCTGTATGAAAGGTTCACTTCTCTTGGGATTTTTGAAAAGGAGAACTCGTTCGACGCAAGTCTCTCCTTCCCTTACATGTGCTTCTGTAGTTGTATCCTCTTCATCGAAAGCAATGAAACTCCCCATTCAGCTTATCGATCCAGATCACATCTCAAAAGTTGTCGACACCTGTGCCCTGGTTGACAGCGGTGCCAATATATCTTGCATTGACTGGGACTTTGTTCACAAACACAAACTCCCCACCAAGAAACTCCCTGAACCCATTCCCATACAAAACGTCGACCAATCCACAAACAAAAGGGGAGCTATTCGCTTCACCACCACCCTGTTCATTAATATCAAAGGAATTACCCACAAAATCCTCCTCTATGTCATGCACTGTGGAAACGAAAACGTCATCTTAGGACTACCCTGGCTCCGAAAGACCAACCCCACTATTGACTGGGCCCATCAGACCATCTCCATCCCCGAATCATCTGACGAATCTTCGGAACTTTACCAAACGCGCACCATGAACCAACGATCCCATAAAACCCCCGAAAAACCTCCCCAACCCCCTCGACATCTAAATGTCCATGCAGTACATGATGCATGTCTCTATGAGTTCCTCAACTACGAAACTGAGTCCCAGTTTTGTCAATGAGCAAAAGAAGCATACACAGTCAACTGCATCATCCGCTGTGGATCCCGTTTCATTCCTCTAGGCTCCCCTGTCATTGCGAAACTTACCACCGCCACCGAGCTTGCCATGGCCACTGAAAAAGCAAAACCTGTCATCTCACTTCCCCTGGAATACAAAGAATATGCCTCAGTATTCACTAAAGAAACTGCAGACCATCTCCCACCCCCTTGCCCATATGACCATGAAATTAATCTTGACGACTCCTTCATACCCAAAGTCGGGAAAATCTACCCCTTATCGCCCAATGAACAGAAAGCCACTGAGGACTTCCTTGAAGAAAATCTCTGTGCTGGAAAGATTCGACCCTTGAAATCCCCCCAAGCCTCACCATTCTTCTTCATTAACAAAAAGGATGGGAAACTCCGTCCCTGCCAGGACTACAGATACCTCAATGAACATACTGTTCGTAATGCCTATCCTCTCCCGCTAATCTCCGACCTGGTCGACAAGCTCAAGGACACAAAGGTCTTCACTAAGTTTGATGTATGATGGGGATATAACAATGTCCGAATCAAAGACAGACACCAATGGAAAGGGGCATTCATCACTCATAAAGGACTCTTTGAACCCTTAGTCATGTTCTTCAGTCTCACGAATTCCCCCGCGACCTTTCAACGATTCATGAATGACTCGTTTCAGGACATGATCTCTGAAGGATGGCTTGTCATCTACATGGATGACCTTCTCATCTTTTCCCCAGATGAATCCACTCACACTGAAAGAACCAAACGAGTCCTACAATGAATGAAGGAACTTGACCTTCACCTGAAACTTGAGAAATGTTCCTTCGCTACCAAAGAAGTGGAATACCTGGGAATGATTGTTAAACCCAGACGACTCGCTATGGACCCCGTTAAACTTGAAGGAATTGCCAACTGGCCCACCCCAACCAAAGTAAAGGAAGTCTGTTCATTCCTCGGCTTTGCCAACTTTTACTGCCGATTTATCCCTGACTATTCCACCGTAGCATGCCCCCTCATCGACCTCACCAAAAAGAACTTTGGATGGAACTGGACAGAAGCTTGTCAAAAGTCTTTCGATTCTCTAAAAGAACTATTCCTCTCCAAGCTAATCCTCCACCTCCCTGATCCCTCCGCTCCCTTCGCAATCACTACCGACGCATCAAGAGATGCCTCAGGAGCCATTCTCTTACAAACAGATGTCAATGGAGATTGGCATCCCTGCTCCTATCTCTCCACCTCGTTCTCCCCTGCTGAACGAAATTATGACATCTACGACAGAGAACTCCTAGCCATCATCCGAGCCCTCAAAGCATGGTGGCACTACCTCCACGGCTCCCCCTTCCTGGTCCAGGTCTTCACAGACCACAAAAACCTCACATACTTCCGCCAAGCCCAGAACCTCAACCGACGCCAAGCACGTTGGCTTCTGGACCTTGCAGATTTCGATCTAAAAATGATCCATGTCCCTGGCCGCCTCCTCGCCGGCCCTGATGCTCTATCTCGCCACGGTCTTCACAGACCACAAAAACCTCACATACTTCCGCCAAGCCCAGAACCTCAACTGACGCCAAGCACATTGGCTTCTGGACCTTGCAGATTTCGATCTAAAAATGATCCATGTCCCTGGCCGCCTCCTCGCCGGCCCTGATGCTCTATCTCGCCACCCTGATCTCCATCCGGACACTCCAGATAACACCGGAACTGTACTCCTCCCCGACTCCCTCTTTGTTCGTGTCATCAACGCTGCTTTGCATCGGAAGGTCTCATCCTCCTCAAAGGATGATCCCCTCGTTCTGAATGCTCTACAAGCACTCAACAGATCTGTACCCCCTGCATTCCGTTCCTGATTGTCCGATTGGGCCTTTGATGAAGGCGTCCTTACCTACCAGGGTCGTGCTTACATTCCCCCTGATGAATCTCTCCGTCACTCTATCGTATCCCGCTGCCATGACCATGCCTCTGCTGGACACCCTGGTTTTCTCAAAACCCGACAACTCGTCGCCGCTGAGTTTTGGTGGCCTGGCCTTGCACAATTTATGCACAAATACATGGAAGGATGCTCCTCCTGCCAACAGGCCAAGGCGAACACCCATCCCACTCTCCCCTCAACTTCTCCAATCTGTTCCTCGGCCTCCCGCCCATTTCAACAGATCTCCTGCGACCTTATCACTGACCTTCCCCCCTCTGCCGGCTTCGATTCCCTTTTGGTCGTGGTCGATCATGGCCTTACTAAGGGGGTAATTCTCTGCCCCACTAAGAAAACTGTCTCCGCCCAAGGCGTTGCCATGCTCTTTTTCCACAAAGTTTATAAACACTTTGGGCTATATGACAAGATTATCTCTGATCATGGACCCCAATTTGCTTCCGCCTTCGCAAAAGAACTGGGAAAACTCCTGAACTATGACCTTGCCCTCTCCACCGCATATCACCCTCAAACGGATGGTGAAACAGAATGCGTAAATCAAGAAGTTGAAACCTATCTACGCATCTATTGTGGAAATAACCCTGCCTCATGGTCAGAACACATGACTCATGCAGAATTTGCCCACAATCACCACACCCACTCCATAACCAACCAATCTCTGTTCTATCTCATGATGGGATATGAACCCCGCGCCCTTCCCACCATTATACCCGATTCCTGTAACGACCGAAGTCCTGACTAGGGTCGAGAAGTCCAATGGAGCGCTTGCTGGAGTCCTAGAAGTGTTATAACCAATGTATTAGGCACTAAGGCCTCAAGGGGAGGACTAGGGGAAATAACAGGAGGAATAG
>JBBPTD010001248.1:0-11499 GCA_038093895.1 Boletus aff. mottiae
GTATATATACACTGTGGATGAGGTATACTTGTATTATGTTACCTACAATATTGTTGTGATGAACCTGAAGGAACCTTATAAGGTTTAAGTGAATAATAGTTGTAGTACTTCTGGTGCTTCCGCACTTCCGAGGTTCCAAGAGCGTGGGAATATTCCGGAAGTAGTTCCGGGGGTTCCGAGATCGGAAGGCATGGGAAAGTTCTGGAATAGGGGTTCCGAGACCAGAACACAGAACAGTCAGGACATCATTATTTGTCAAATCCTTTCTGGTGAAGGATGGGTATTAGAATTGTTGACCAGCCATCTGGATCACATTCGCAATGAGCTCGGCATGCACGCAGAAGTCTTCCAGGAGCTTGTCACAGTACTTCAAAGACAGGGACATACCAACTCAAGATTTGTATCATTGGAAGAGCAGCTTGCCATATTTCTGTACACATGCGTCACTGGACTGCCCATTGTGCATGTAGGAGAGCGATTTCAGTGGTTGAGTGAGATGATATCACTAGGCAATAGCACAGGTTGGCCTGACCTGTGAGGGTCTTGGGTGTGGGTATCTGCAGGGTATGGGTATGGGTAGTCCTGTCAAGCACCCGTACCCTCACCCATACTCGACAGTGGGTTGCCGGTGTCAAAGTCATTATCCATTCCATCAAATGTACCTGTACAATTAATCTCCAAATGCCAAATGATAATTTTTGACACCACAGACAGTGACAGTAACAAATTTTTGTTAACCAACCTCATGCCACCACCCAAAACCGCCCAACTGAGCTTCCTGAGCTCTGCAAAGCACAAACTGAGCGAGAAGGCTAAGGCTTCACTCAAGGATGCTGGGGACCATGACATTGCTCTGCAAAAATGTCAAAAGGAGTCATCAGCAGCTACCAAGACTCGTGTCACCAGTGACAAAGGGGACCGTGCATCGACAACGAAAGCTTGTGCCAATGCTGGGCACTCCATGTCCACTACACAAAGTCACGTCAATGCAAGGGACCACACATCCACTGTGAAGACTTGCATTACCGAACGCGCTGAACACAACCACCCGTCGACCAATGGCACAGGCTCTGCTGGCATGACTGCTATAGGGTCCACATCTCGCCGTGCAACCATCCATACTGAGGAAGAGGAGAATAGCTTACATGGAGATGCTGAAGTTATTGTTATTCCCTCAGATGAAGAGAATGAGGACCCACCTACACTAGAATCCAAGGAAAAGCTTGAGAGCCTTATGAAAGAATGGACTTCCCCGGTATACACATTTTTTCATCCTCACCCAACCATTGTTGAGGTTGATGGACGGCATGCCCACAACTTCAAGTGTGCAGCACGTGCCTGCAAAGTCAAAGTGCATCGGTATATGGACACAAAGGATGTCTGCTCAACAAGCAACTTATGAAAACATGTAAAAGTCTGTAAGGGGTGGGGCGAGCAGATCTTGAAGGCTGTGGACCAGGCAAAGAATGCAGAGGAAGTGCAAACAAAGTTAATTGGAAGATTCCTGTGAGATGGAACAATCACTGCTGTATTCGAGAAAAAAGGCAAGGGACATATTACTTACTTGCACCAGCAGCACACCTGTGAGGAGACACAGTATGTCCTATGTTATTCTCATGTTAGAGGCAACCTGTAATGAGTAAATGTCAGTGCAGAAATCGTGTGCTGGGTATCCGAGAACTTGTGCCCATTTGATATCATCAATGATCAGGGCTTTTGTGCATTGATGAAGACTGGTCAGCCTGAATACTATATACCATCAACATTTACTGTTTCACATGACATTCATTTGGTATATGCATGCACCTGAGAGTGTATTGCCAAAATGCTGCAAGAATACAAAGGGAGAATTAGTTTCACTACTGATGCTTGGACCTCACCTAATCATTGATCGTTCGTGGCATTTTGTGTTCATATGGAACATGAGGGAAGCCTGTTGACCTTCCCACTGGACATTGTGGAAGTGGCTAAGGTTGGTCAGCATTGCTTATGTGTTGCTTTGTGGTACTTACATGTGTATAGTCCCACACAGAATTGACATTGGCAACCGTTTTCACAGAAGTGCTAAAAGATTGGGGGATATTAGATAAGGTATGTGAATACAAAGCGGACTTGGAGGTCACTCACCTGACTTACCAACCATTGAAATAGATCCTGGCCATGATGTGTGACAATGCAGCCAATAATGATGTCATGGTTGAAGAGCTTACAATGCTCACAGATGGATTTGCAGGATTGGCGGCACATACTCGATGTTTCCTTCACATCATCAACCTGGTGGCCAAATCACTCTTGCACCAATTTGATGTCAAAAAGAATGATGTACCAAGTGTTAACACCAGATCTGGATCACCTGGCATTGATGCCGCAAGCAACTCAGAAAATGAGGATAGGTCCAATTCAGGTGGTGATACCGTGCATGATCAACAGGCGCTTGAAGATCTGGCAGTGATTGAAGATGAAGGCAAAAACTGACATGCCACAAATGACAGTGAGGGTGAAGAGAACTTGGACTTGGATGAGGGTTGGGTTGATGAGATAGCAGAGATGAGTGAAGCCAAGCAACATAGATTCAAGAGGGATATCCATCTGGTCAAGTTTGCATTAGCCAAGGTACAGTGAAGATAATGATCACATACCCTTCATTTCGACTAAGCATAGTCCACAGGTTTGAACACTGGTCAACACCATCACCAGATCACCTACCATTCACCTGCCTGCATGGCAGGAGATTTTGTCACAGCTTAAGGTAAAGGTAATGTTGCTGCCACGGGACATCACCACTCGTTGGAACTCAACACTTGACATGTTGGAGTACATATTGAGCCACAAGGAAGTGGTCGATCGGGTGACACAGAGGCTAGATGGAGGTTTGCAAACATATGAACTGAGTAAGAATGAATGGGTGATCCTGGAGCAGTTGCACAACATTCTGAAGGTGCGTGTAGGTGTGGAACTGATGACATAATCATGCACTGACCACCCGCTGTAGATTCTCAAAGAAGCCACGCTCTACTTCTCTCGTGCTGCGCCCATCTTGCAAGCTGTTATTCCAGCCATGGACATCCTTGACAAAGCATTCTGTGCACACTCTTGCAATTCAGACCTCACACCTGCCATCCACCTTGCTGTTTCACTTGCCAAATGAACACTGAACTGGTACTACTCTTTGATGGACTCCTCCAACGTGTATCAGATTGCCATGGTACTTCATCCCCGTCACAAATTAGCCTATTTCAAGAATGCTCACTGGCAGCCCGAGTGGATCCAGACTGCTGAGTTGCTTGTGTGTGACGAATTCAAGTGCTTGTACACCTCTCAGGCTGACTTGGAGGCGAATGAACAGGTCTCAGACTCAGCAAACTCAGATGTTGAAGCAGCTGGGAAGCCCACCTCATCTTTCAGTATTTTCGACAACATTGATGCCTTCATGCCCCCTAAAGCGGCTGATCTGCGCAGCAAGATTGACCACTACCTCGCTGCTGATGTTGAACAAGCAGAAGACCCAATCAAGTGGTGGCACGACTGTCGCGCAGTGTATCCCATGCTGTCATGGATGGCTCTAGACTTTCTCACCATTCCTCTGATGTCCATTGATGTCAAGTGGCTGTTCTCCCATGGTCATCTCCTCCTATCACATGTCCGATCTCGCTTATCAGTTGAATCAACTCATGCTCTGCTGTGTCTGGGGACTTGGTGCACTCTTGGACTTGTGAAAACAGAAGACATAAAGAAGGTTAGTGCATTGCCAGATGTCGAGGGAGAAGAGGATGAGTTTTCAGGTGGGTGGGACATGTTGCAATGTACACTTGACTAGTAGTACTATGTCTGTACCTACTTGCTACTACAAAACAAACTACCCGTGGGTACCCAGAGTATGGGTATCAGTATGGGTCTTTGATCTGAATACCCAATGCTGACCCGGCACCCATGTTGGGGGTATGGGTATATTAGCAGGTGTGGGTGTGGGTATGACCACAGCCACCCGGGGGTACACCCGTGCTATTGCCTAGATATCACAGTACATCGTTTACTATTGAACCAGCAATGCAGCTGACTATTGTTAGCTATTTCTGTTACAACTCATGGCATCACGTGATGTCATTCTTTTCTTTTGCCTTAGACTTCCTCTGACTACCTCGTCTCTGGAACCCTTGCCTCCTCGTCCTTGCCCCCTTGTCCTTATCCTCATCCTCATCCTCATCCCCTCGCTCCCTCATCCCCACCTCTCTTAGATCTCTCTAGAAATCCCTATGGACTTGTACGCCGTCTTCCTTGCCTCAGACCTTGTACCATTACTTTGGTTCCTCATCTTCTCTTCCCTTTGATCCCCATGTCTTTGTCTTCCTTGCCTCATGTCTTGGACCTTGTACCATTACTTTGGTTCCTCGTCTTCTCTTCCCTTTGATCCCCATCTCTTCACCTCATGTTCTCTTATCTCAGACCTTGTACCACTATCTTGGTTTCCCAGATCCCCTTGGACTTCCTCATATCTCCCTGTCTCTGTACTTGTTACCTTTCTTGTCTTGGTCTGTGCGCAGCCACAATCCCTATATAAAGCCCTTGTCTATGTACCTTGTACCCTATCTTAGTCTACCTTATGGTGGACAAACCTTGTACTCCCATCCTTGTATCACCACTCCGCTGTCTACCTAGTAGGCCAGTAACCATGAACCCCCTTCACTTGTGACTATGCGTCTCTTCATCCCTGAGGAATCCTGCCCTCTACCTTTGTCTTCCTTGAACATGTGGCCAACCTACTGGTTAAGGTTCTACTTCTCAGTTCCACCGGCTGTCGCCGCTACAGTGGGACCAGTCGTAACAATTTCCACAAAATGACAATCATCTTTTCATTGAAACCTTTCTACATGACCTATGTTAAACCACCTGGCGTCAATCCCCTCTCTCCCAATATATGAAACAACACCAAATTCTGGCCCTACTTCAAGAATGCTATCAGTGCAGTTGATGGCATCCATCTCCCTGTAGTGCCACCCACCAACTTAGCTCCCCCTTACCAAAACCACAAAGGGGGACTGTCACAAAATTGTCTCTTCATATGTGATTTTGATCTTTGCTTCACATACGCACTCACTGGATGGGAGGGTTCCACTTCAGATTCCTGGATTTTTGGTGATGCATGTTCCTGCAACTTGAATATATCTGAGGGCAAATATCTATTGGGAGACCTGGGATACCCTTCCAGACTGGGTCTACTCATTCCATATTGTGGTGTTCATTACCACCTTGCAGAATGGGGCCGTGTGAGCATATGGTAAGTAATCCCTCTCACTCTATACATTTTGAAATTGATGATTGTATAGCCCTGTTGATTATTGTGAACTTTTCAATCTGCGACATGCAACCACAAGAAATGTCATCAAGTGCACCTTCAGCATACTCAAAAAATGTTTTTGCATCCTTCTTCTTCCAGTTCACTATTCTCTTGAGATCCAGGCTCGGATCCCAGTGGCTCTGATTGCCATCCACAATCTCATTTTATCCCATAACCCTACTGATCAAATTGTACATGATAATGACGATGACCCCAATGGCAGTGACCCCAATGGTGACCCATGGGACAATCCCGATGGTGAAGATGTGGATGGGGACATGGATTTACATGATAGAATAGTGTTATGCTTGGCCCTGGGTAGGGACGAGCATAGCCTTGAAGGACTAAGTCGAAGGGTTCAAAGAGATAGCATGCACTTAATGGTAGCACAAAGTCCAGGGAAGACGTTCCACGAAGGAACACAAGGGTTTCTAGATGTCAAAGGTTCAAGGTTCAGAGCAACTGGTCAATAGCCAGAAGGAGCTTGAGACAAGGGAATAGATTCAAGGTGATGATCGAGGAGATCTAAGCTAGAGTACAAAGGATAGGTATAGTGGGTTTATATACCCGGTTACAAGACTAAGGGCAGGCATAACTAGGGCAAGTCATAGAAAGTGATAGAAGGGAGCAGAATGTGGAGGAAGTAATCGCTGACGAAGCAAGTGAGATAAGGGATAGGAAGAGTAAGCATGGGTGAGTCAGCGATAAAAGAAATAGTGTCCACATTGAGGATCAAACAGGTGAGTTTGATGCGAGTACAAGACAAGTACAAGAAAAGTGTAAGGTGAAGAGAAAAAGAAAGAACATGTCGTAACATTACCCCCATACTAGCCCTGAGACCACATCGAAAGGCAACTAGAGCCCCATGCAGGAGTATCCGGGGGAGCCAGTGATGTTAGCGTAGCCAGTTTCATCAATAACATCATCTAATTCGGGAGAGGGGGAATGACGTGCCGGGGAGGCAGACCTACGAGGAGGAGGGATGGGGAGACCACGTCCAGAGTTGGAGGATCAATAGGAGTGAGAGGAATGAGAGGAACTAGAAGAGATATTAGAACCTCATTGTGGGTTCCAGAACGACTTGGGGGCAGGTGTTCTGCGAGAGTGACCTGAGATGCGAGCGGCCAAAGGTTGGTGTCCCAGGGGACAAGTGGCTGAGAGCCGACTAAGGAGAACGGGGCGGCGAGTGGCAATGGGACAGTTTGCCTGGCTGTGGCCTGGTGCCCATTGGCGACAGCCCATGACTGAGCATTGGTATACAGGACAATTGTGGCGAATATGTCTGAGGCAGTGGCATTGGAAACAGGCATCGCAGTATCTCGGGTTGGAAGGAAGAAGGGGATTGGTGCGGAGGTGGCTGTAGCGCAATTGGCTCTGGTGGGTGTGGGTTCTCTCAGCTTCGTTCATGGCATGGAGTTATTCCAGGGACAGGGCAGACAAAGAGGCAGATAGAGTAGAAGGGGAGCGCACTGAGTGATAGGAGGGAGATGAAGAACTATTCTCATCACGTTGTAAGGGGTATATGCCGGAATTGGCGATTCTGGAGGCGGCAAGCTTGACAGCATATCTGTCGATGTCCTGGAGGAATTCTCCAAACTCCATTTGGTATATAACTTGATGGAGTTCTCATAGGATGTTCTGTTGGGTAGAAGATACCCAGTTACGGTCCATGTGATCCATGGAAAAGGCGGTGATGTCGTTAGTGATGAGGGAGAGACATTGGGTCTGGTGGAATGCTTTGTACAGGGCCAGGAATGCGGAATTCATATCTAGGTGAGAGTCGATGGGGATGGCCATGCCAGTGTCGCAAATATAATGGGCGACATTGTTCATGTATCGAGGGGAAGGGGTCCCTTCCCTAATGGCATTGGCATAGATGGGAATATCGATGGTGAGGACAGGTCTGGGGCTAGGTATGGAGGGAGGAGCGAAACGAACAGAGAGAGGGGTAACAGGAGATTGTGGGGCAGGATGGGTGATGGGAATGGACATAGATACAGTTTCATCAGGGGTAACGTGGAAGGTAATGCAGTGGGTAGGAGGTTCGATGGCATCGATGGGGTTAGAGCCCCATCCAGGATCTGCGAGTGTAGAGGAGGGGGACGATGGAGTCGAAGCAGTGACGGAAGATTCAGAAGTGAGGGAGGTCTGTTGGGAGGACATGTTGTTTATAGAGGAAGGTTCTATGGAGAAGAGAAGACGGAGGGGTGAAGCTTTTTATAATCAGAAAGGGCGGACTTTGCATTTTTCAGATTCCATTCTGGGGTCCAAGAGTCTTCTTCCACAGAGTAGCCTCTCCATCGGATAAGGAACATGCAGCGAGAAGGGGGGCCACGGTGGCATAGGATCATCTCTATTTTGTATTCCTCTTCTCCTTGGATAAGGTCAGGTAGTGGAGAAGGAAAGTTCAGGCCATGTACGCTGTTTTCACGATAGGGAGATAAGAGAGAAGTGTGTAAGATGGGGTGAATTCTCCATGTTTTCGGAAGGCGGAGTTGGTAAGTGAGGGGAGATAAGACTTTTGTGATGACAAAGGGTCCTTCTTGCTTCAGATCAAACTTTGGAGTGGGAGAGCAATGTTTCAGGTTCCTTGCTTCTAGCCATACTTTATCTCCTTTAGCGAATGGAACGAAACCTCTGTTTCCTTGGGCTGCCATTACCTGGCGAGCAAGCTCATGGGCAGCAAGAGCTTTGTTTCTTGCAGCGGTGAGTTCTTTGAGGCGGGATTCTACTGCAGGGATATGGGAATTGGATATAACAGTGGGAAGGGCGCGGGGTTTGTATCCCATCATGAGATAGAACAGAGATTGATTGGTTACTGAATGGATGCAGTGATTGTGGGCGAATTCGGCATGAGTCATATGTTCAGACCATGAGGTTGGGTTATTTCCACAATAGATACGTAGATAGGTTTCAACTTCTTGATTTACGTGTTCAGTTTCGCCATCCATTTGGGGGTGATATGCGGTGGAGAGGGCGAGGTCATAGTTCAGGAGTTTTCCAAGTTCTTTTGCGAAGGCAGAAGCAAATTGGGGTCCTCGGTCAGAGATAATCTTGTCATATAATCCAAAGTGTTTGTAAACTTTGTGGAAAAAGAGCATGGCAATGCCTTGGGCGGAGACAGTCTTCTTTGTGGGACAAAGAATTACCCCCTTAGTAAGGCCATGGTCGACCACGACCAGAAGGGAATCGAAGCCGGCGGAGGGGGGAAGGTCGGTGATGAGGTCACAGGAGATTTGTTGGAATGGGTGTGAGGCCGAGGAGCAGATTGGAGAAGTCGATGGGACTGTGGGATGGGTGTTTGCCTTGGCCTGTTGGCAGGAGGAGCATCCTTCTACATACTTGTGAACAAACTGTGCAAGGCCAGGCCACCAAAACTTGGCGGTGACGAGTTGTCAGGTTTTGAGATATCCGGGGTGTCCAGCAGAGGCACGATCATGGCAGTGGGATACAATAGAGCGATGAAGGGATTTGTCAGGGGGAATGTAAGCATGACCTTGATAGGTAAGGACACCCTCGTCAAAGGCCCAGTTGGACAATCAGGAACGGAATGCTGGGGGTACAGATCTATCAAGTGCTTGTAGAGCATTCAGAACGAGGGGATCATCCTTCGAGGAGGATGAGACCTTCCGATGCAAAGCAGCATCGATGACTCAGACAAAAAGGGAGTCAGGGAGGAGTATAGTTCCGGTGTTATCTGGGGTGTCAGGATGGAGGTCAGGGCGGCAAGATAAGGCATCCGGACCAGCAAGAAGGCGTCCAGGGACATGGATCATTTTCAGGTCAAAGTCCGCTAGATCCAGAAGCCAACATGCTTGACGTCGGTTGAGGTTCTGGGCTTGGCAGAAGTATGTGAGATTTTTGTGGTCAGTGAAGACCTGGATAGGAAAGGGGGAGCCGTGAAGGTAATGACGCCACGCCTTGAGGGCTCGAATGATGGCTAGGAGTTCCCGGTCATAGATGTCATAATTTCGTTCTGCAGGGGAGAACGAGGTAGAGAGATAGGAGCAGGGATGCCAGTCTCCATTGACATCAGTTTGTAAAAGAATAGCTCCCGAGGCGTATTTTGAAGCGTCAGTAGCGATTGCGAAAGGAGCAGAGGGGTCGGGGAGATGGAGGATTGGTTTGGAGAGAAATAGCTCCTTCAGGGCATCAAAGGATTTTTGGCAGACTTCAGTCCAGTTCCATCCAGAGTTCTTTTTGGTAAGGTCAATGAGAGGGCATGCGACAGTGGAGTAGTCAGGGATGAGTCGCCGATAAAAGTTGGCAAAGCCAAGGAATGAGCAGACTTCCTTTACTTTGGTTGGGGCAGGCCAATTGGTGATTCCTTCGAGTTTGACGGGATCCATAGTGAGTTGTCCAGGTTTGACAATCATTCCTAGATATTCCACTTCTTTGGCGGCGAAGGAACATTTCTCGAGTTTTAGGTGGAGATCGAGTTCCTTCATTCGTTGAAGAACTCTTTTGGTTCGTTCGACATGAGTGGCTTCATTTGGGGACAAGATAAGAAGGTTGTCCATGTAGATGACAAGCCATCCCTCAGAGATCATATCTCGGAATGAGTCATTCATGAATCGTTGGAAGGTCGCGGGGGAATTCGTGAGACCAAAGAACATAACTAGGGGTTCGAAGAGTCCTTTATGAGTGATGAATGCCCCTTTCCATTGGTGTCCATCTTTGATTCGAACATTGTTATACCCCCATCGTACATCAAACTTGGTGAAGACCTTTGCGTCTTTAAGTTTGTTGACAAGGTCGGAGATCAGGGGAAGTGGGTAGGCATCTCAAATGGTATGTTTGTTGACGTATCAGTAGTCTTGACAGGGACGGAGTTTCCCATCTTTCTTATTGACGAAGAAGAACGGTGAAGCTTGGGGAGAGTTCAAAGGTTGGATCTTTCCAGTGTGGAGATTTTCTTCAAGGATGTCCTCAGTGGCCTTCTGTTCATTCAGAGACAAGGGGTAGATCTTCCCGACTTTTGGTACAAAGGAGTCATCAAGATTGATCTTGTGATCATAAGGACAAGAGGGCGGAAGGTGATCTGCAGTTTCTTTAGAGAATACTGAGGAGTATTCCTTATATTCGGGAGGAAGCGAAACTGTAGGTTTGGCTTTCTCAGTGGCTATGGCAAGTTCAGTGGCAGTGATGAGTTTCGCAATGACAGGGGAGCCTAGCGGGATAAAGTGGGATCCACAGTGGATGATGCAATTAACAGTGTACGCTTCTTTAGCTCGTTAACAAAACTGGGACTCAGTTTCATAGTTGAGGTATTCATAGAGGCATGCGTCATGTACTGCGTGGACATTAAGGTGTCAAGGGGGTCAGGGAGGTTTTTCTGGGGTTTTATGGGAACGTTGGTTTGTGGTGCGAGTTTGGTAGAGAGCCAAGGATTCGTCAGAAGATTCGGGAATGAAGATGGTTTGGCGAGCCCAGTCAATGGTAGGGTTGGTTTTTCGGAGCCAGGGTAGTCCTAGAATAACATTTTCGTTTCCACAATGCATGATGTAGAAGAGGGTTTTGTGGGCAATTCCTTTGATGTTAATGAACAGGGTAGTGGTGAAGCAGATGGCTCCTCTCTTGTTTGTGGATTGGTTAATGTTTCATATAGGGATAGGTTCAGAGAGTTTCTCAGTGGGGAGTTTGTGTTTGTGAACAAAGTCCCAGTCAATGCAGGATATGTCCGCACCGCTGTCAACCAGGGCGCAGGCATCGATGACTTTAGAGGTGTGATCTAGATCGATAAGCTGAATGGGGAGTTTCATTGCTTTTGATGAAGAGGATACAACTACAGAAGCACACGTAAAGGAAGGAGAGACTTGCGTCGAATGAGTTCTCCTTTTTAAAAATCCCAGGAGAAGTGAACCTTTCATACGGCCACTTCCTCTTCTTCGTCATCATCTTCGACCTCTTTTAACTCTGGGAGATGTAACGACCAAAGTCCTGACTAGGGTCGAGAAGTCCAATGGAGCGCTTGCTGGGCCTATGCTGTTATTAAAGGATGATCAATTAGGCACTAAGGCCTCAAGGGGAGGACTCTAGGAGAATAACAGGAGGAATAGACTAAGGTCTATACTACTATGAGTACGACTATATATACTAAGAGAGACCGTGCACAGACCATGCTGTGCTAGACTATAAGTAGTAACTATACTTGAGACCGGGTA
>JBBPTD010001249.1:0-11486 GCA_038093895.1 Boletus aff. mottiae
TGTCTTGCGATCGCACGTTTTTGGGGAGCAACCTATTAGCGCCAGCAGTGGCGATGACGGCAAGGGCGGCGATTGCTGCGAGAGAAACGACGGAAGTAAGGGTGACTGCAGGGGAGCTCATCGTAAGTAGGGAGAAGAGGTGGAGAATGTGTGACTACTTGCCGTCAGCATTACAGTAACTTATACAACTGAATTCGAGCTCAGTTGATGCTCGGACAAATTTAGATTCAGTGCGAACTGCATCGCACGCAGTTAAATTCCGGGCAGGCCCGGCAGGGACAAGGGCGGCGACTGCTACGGGAAAAAAAAGAGCGCAGAGTGGGTGGGGAGGAGAGGCAGGGAAGAAGCTGGATGTCGTTGGTTCTAGTGACCAGCCTTAGCGTATCCTTCTCACGCACTACCACCGTCTGTTATGATGGTTTCGTACTCGATCCTTCACAAAGCCTACGTCAAGATTTTCTTGCACGCCGCCAAGCATCCACACAAGCAAGTGAATGGAGTGTTACTGGGGAAACTGACTGCGGATGTGGTGATCATCCATGACGTTGTTCCACTTCTTCACCACTGGACTAGTCTCAGCCCCGTGATGGAGATCGGCCTTGACCTGGTGTGTCCCCTACTCGACTGGTCTGTCTTGACCTTGGCCACAATATCTATAGGCAAAAGGGCATGCAGAATCTCTCGATCTTTCCCTAGTTGGATATTACCAGGCTTGCGAGAGAATGGATGAGACTGCCCTAGCACCGGTAGGGGAACGCGTTGCAGAGCAGATCCGAAGCCGGTTCGACCATGCTATTGCCTTTGTGGTAAAGAATATTTTCTCGTGTCGTGTCTGCCAGCTCACAGTGTTTCAAGATTGATGGTGATTCACTGGGATCTGGCGAAGCGGCGTTGATTGTAAGTGACATCCATCCTCTGCAGCATCATTTCCTTTTATTTATCTTTTCTCCAGCCGTATCTTCCGCAATCAGGCTCAATGACGTGGCGTTCACAGGCCTTCCAACCGCCAGCGTTCACTCCAGGCTCCCGAGTCACACTGGCGAATCCCGAATCACCTTCAGTTGCAGTAGCCCTAGTCCGGGATAGTCACATGCACCAAAAATTTGGTGATTTTGACGATCATCTGGAGGACGTGACGATAGATTGGTTGCGGAATAGTGCATGTAACATTGTCGACCCGTGAAGGTGTTTCACTATATTCACTGTATTTGTGAAACGTGTACTTGTACAGATATGGCTAGTAGAACGGACAACGCGCCCACGAATATTGTCAACGACTGCAAAACTTGCCTTGTACTACATATCACAGATGGCATCCGCACCAGTGGCATTGCGGGGGACTCTCGTACACTGTCCCGCTCTAGGCAAAGTCGAGATTCTGCAGGACTACCTCCTTCGTATGTCCAACTCCACCTTGTCATACACCATCTTGACGTACGCCTGTTCAACGTTCAGTGGCCGATGATCGTGGCGTCATCGTTCACTTGTCTCCATCTTCTTCAGAATCCTCACAGGGATACATCCATCAGTATGGATCTTCTCTCAAGATCATCCCTCCGGGGAGCTTCCTGTTCCCCACCTTCTGTGATCTCCACCTCCATGCCCCCCAGTTCATGTACCAGGGAACTGGCCTCGACCTCCCACTCATGGAGTGGCTCGATAATTACGCCTACAAGGCTGAGGAAAGTCTTGACCAAAACCCACACCTAGCCATCAAGGTGTACCGTCGACTCGCCCAGCGCTTGATAGAAGTTGGGACCGGCGCTGTTCTGCTGTTCGGTACAATCAAGACCGAGACAAAGTAAGTAACGGAGCACGCTTTGATTCTTCATCGAACCAAAAATTTCCTAGCCTTATCCTCGCTCAGGAGATGCAAACTGCAGGCGTGCGAGCATTCGTCGGCAAGCTGTCCATGGATAAGTCATCACGGCCGACATACCAAGAGTCCAGTGTCGAAGAGTCGTACAAGTCTGTTGAGGAGTTCATCCATAGATGCAGAGCTTCCACGGCAGGATTCGACCCACATCAGCGGTTGGTGGAACCCGTCATCACCCCGAGATTCGTGCCCACGTGTTCCGACGAATTGCTTGCGAAGCTCGGCGAGCTATCCCAAAGGGAATCGACGCGTATCCAGAGTCATCTGGCTGAATCGTTCGCCGAGGCAAAATGGGTGAGGGATGACCATCAGATCGAGGATATTGAAGTCTTCAAAAAGGTACTGTCGCCTTCCTGCAGGTGGCCCATACTCATCTGGAGAAACCCTAGTACAACCTTTTGAAAAGAGGCACCATTCAAGCGCATTGCACGTTTCTGACTTCTGAGGAGCTCGATGAACTCAGTGTTAACCAGACGGCGGTAGCTCACTGTCCCTTGTCCAACGCGTATTTTTCAGAGAAGCCCTTCTCTTTGCGCGAAGCTCTGGACAAGGGGGTGCTGGTTGGCCTCGGCACGGACATTGCAGGAGGATACAGTATTGACATACTCAGTAGCATGAGGCACGCTGTTGCAACCTCTCGGATGCGCGAAGGAGCTCGCGCACTCGAGTCTCAGACGGGGGTTGCGACGGGCGGTGAGGGGAAGTCACTTGCCGTTGAATGGAAAGAATCGCTCTTCCTTGCGACGCGCGGCGGTGCGCTGGCGCTGGGTCTGGAGACCTGCGGGGAGTTTAGAGTTGGGGCATCTCTCGACGCTCAGCAAAGTAAGTGCGGTCGACCAATGTATGGTGGAGGCTGAACACGCTCTAGTTTCTGTTGTCGACTGGGAAAAACAGGCTGGTATTGGTGCACTTGACTTTTTTGATCTGGACCCCGAGTGCAGTGGGCTCACGCTGGACATGATTGAGAAGTGGTGGTGCATGGGTGATGCTCGAAACAGAGTAGCGATGTGGGTACAAGGACGACCACTGTAACGAGTATTTGTGTTTGTATATCAATATGATAATGTAGCCGCGATGCTTGCATTCGGGTCCACATGGCAGACACTCCACAAAGTTCCTCGACCCCATCCAGAAGCGGCACGCCTCTCCCAAAGTCTCCGTCTCGTCTCGCAATACCCCCCGCTCCGAGACACACACCATCCACACCCTCACTCCACCCCCATGGTTCCTCCTCCCCTCACTCACAGCCAGCGACAGGCCTCGAGAGCTCCGCATCGTCAGTGATTAATCTTGATATCAGCGATGGTATTCTAGTGCACGACGTCGATGCAGAGGTGGAAACAATGGCCAGCGAAGAGACCACAGCGGTCGGCCAGATACACGATATCCCCGATGAGCAATCCAGGAAGAACCTGCGCGATCAATTGAGGCGTACCCTCAGCAAGAAGGAACACACAGGTCTCTCACTTTCTCGTCTTGGAAGCATTCACATCTGAACGCGTCACAGATCACCAATCGTTAACATCTATGGCTTCTGTCGTCACAGAGATGCCGTCCATCGTCGGTCTGCCATACAATTCTTATATCGTCGACTTTTTCGTCCTGACATCTGGTGCATTCTAAAGATGGCCCGCGGGGACCTTTCAAACAGAGAGAGTATTTCGTTTTGACTGATGCTGGAAAACCTGTTTTCGTCAGGTACGTCGCCTCCTCCCAAAATGGCGAATGAATCTTTTTCAATGCACTCTTAGCGGGTCCGGGAGTGAGGACGAACACTCTTCCACCATGGGTATCGTCCAAGCCTTGGTCTCCGTCTTTATAGACGACGGAGACAAATTGCGATGTATCAATGCTGGCCCATTGACGATCACATTCCTACTCCGGTCACCAGTTTACTACGTATGCGCTTCCACGTGGGGCGAACCGGAGTCAGTGGTAAGTATCATGTTGAAGTTCAGTGGTGTGTCGGTATCTGACCGAGCTGATCAAAGCAAGACTCGATCTCATCTAGAGTACCTGCATCTTCAAATATTAAGCATCGTCACGGCATCGCAGCTGCGGCGGATATTCGAACGACGAACCAACTTTGATCTGCGTCGTTTGTTAAATGGTTCCAATTCATCTTTCATTGTCAAGTGTTGAATCCTGAAGCTCTTGCACAGGCACAGAACCTTTTTTATTCTCCCTGCTTACGCGGTTAGAATTTGACTTTGCGATGGCGACATCTTCATTACATTGTCTCCAACTGGATCCAAGTCTGCGGTCCCGAATCGCCGATGCGCTAGTGCCTATTACGAAGATGAAGGTATGTGCGACGGGAAAGAGAAAGTCTCCCCACTCATGAGCTATTAGGATACCCTCTACATCATTCTTGTCGCCCAGGGGCGCGTAGTTACTCTCGTACGGCCAAAAAAGCACTCTATACACCCTACGGGTTTGTCTCTAGTGATATGTTCATACTTTCCGATTCTCAGCTTCTCTACTAGACATCCACATCATCGTCAATACAATTCACTCTCCCTCGATATACAATTCTCCCGCGGCAGCCTCGTGGATACCTGTATGCCTCCCAAAGTTCAATCCCACTGGCTTTGTCAATGCCTACATAACATTTCTACGCAAACCAGAACATAATGAAGTCGATGCCCCAAATACTGACCCGGGTGGATTGGATGACAGGCAGGGTCATCTAGCTGATCCCTATCAGCAGGCAGGTCAGCCGGATGCAGGCATCTGTCTCGTATGCATCAGTGGAGGGGGTGACTTCGAGACGGTTCGAGGGTGGTGTGATACTGTCAGCGAAGTTTGTCGTTTTATTGCCACTTTTAACTGTCATTTCTTAAAATGGAGATCACGATCTCTTGCAGAAATTGAACACCACTGGTCTCCTCGATTCGATATCGGACGTGGTAAATTCCGGGAAAGCGCAATACTACGTGTCCCAGCTCGGGATACCAGGACTGCGACATTTTCTATACAAGTCCAGACCTCATGTTCAAATCACGTTTCCGGTTCTCGAGGACCCTTACGAGGAAATCGAGGAGAGGAGAAGGTATTACCCGCGCCCATGTACATGTCAAATCTCCTCAGTTCGTTTGACAGGCTTATTACCATGTATCAAGTTGTCTATGATACCATTCACGCCAAGTCTGGCCAAAGTGGGCCACTCAAGTTACAATACATTCGCACACAGAAAGAGATCGTTATGGGATGGGTTAGTCTTCTAGTCCATCTTTCTGGTCTGTTTTTAATAGGGTTGCTAGATAACACAACCATTTGAGCTCTATATTGTGCTATCGCCGAGATTGCCCAAGACAGCAGTCATCAATGCTGCGAACGCGGTTACTCGGTGGGTCAAAAAGGAGGAAACAAGGTTGTTTTTACGAGATGCACCAGTATTCTAAGAGGCTTTTGTGTCTGTCTGTATCGCTATGCAACATTTTCGAGCTTGAGCTCCATCCGTGACAGTAATCACGTGACCGTGATATGTGCAGAGGAATTTGAAATCGAAATTTCCGGTTCGCTCGACTCGCAGGTCTGCACAATAATGTCCTTTTCCCTGCAGTCCTCGCTTCGGCGCGTCACCCAGACATTTGTGAGGTCCTTTCAAAACAAAGCTGCTGTCAGACCTCTACCACCTCCACAAGGTATATTAGCCTTGGCCTGCAGAATGAACCCTACATCCATGCTGACGGAAATCACCCGTCAGGTGATATTACTACTCCCAAAGCCTTCCTGAGCGCAATCGGAAGGTCCACAGAGACGAAGGTTTCCATAGATAGTTGGGAAGCATTCTGGCACACCTCGGGACATGACTTGAAAAAGGCAGGTGTCGCTGTGAAGGATCGAAGGTAGGTTACAAATGGGGGGACTATTTTACGGTCGCTTCATGTTCCGCAGATACGTTCTCTGGTGCATGGAGAAATACAGGCAAAGGATACCTATAGAGGATTTTGCTCACGAGGCTCGGCCAAAGAAGAAGATACGAGGGTGAGTGGAGTGGGCTTTGGGGATGCACGTATGCTCATCGCTTGTTGGGCTAGTCGTGGTCCACGTATCCAACAAGGGAAACTGATACGGTCGCGTCGACCGCGGTGACGGGATGTTTGCACATATAGTTGTGTACACAGGAATATCGAGCGTCATTTGTCAAACTGAGTTTTCTGGAGTGATCGGCTTGAAAGGAGGGGCTGTGTCGGGTAAGCACGTGGCTGGACCACTTTACAGAGTCACATTTCTCACGGGTAGCGCCGAACTACTGGCCCGTCGCGTCCCAATTTGGCGGTTTCTCTTGCAACAAGGCAGCCTCGATGTGATATGTGTCGAGGGTACTACGTCGGAGTTACCACAAAGAACAAAAAACGAGGTCGGCAACGCGGGCTCAAAGACATGAAAGAAAGTGATCTCAGAATCTATTTATTCGTCCCCCTCCGCCTTTCATTTCCAGAACACCCTCCCATCTCCCCATGGCCTCTACCCTCTATCGTCGCCAGTCCATGGCGCAGCTTTACGAAAAGCTCAGAGCCCAGGATGACGACGACGACATGGCCTGGCTCGCCCAGTATAGCCCAGATGACAAGTCCGATGAGCCATATATCCCAAGGCCCCCTGCCTTGTCCGCCGTTTCATCGGCTTCCCCAGTCTCTTCCTGTTCATCCGGATCCTCTTTGTCCGATCCTGTTTTCGACAATGACTCCAGCGACGACCACTTTGATTCAGACTCGGACTCTGATGTCGATCCCGAGCCTATCTCGCTCGACTTGCCCTACACGGGATTCGATCCGACCCCGTGCTCGCCTTTGATTTTGTGTGTATTCCGCCATCACATCTATTCGTTCAACGTGTCTGACAGATTAGCAGCCAATCCCATGACACCACATCCGTAACAGAGTGTTCGGATACCCCGTATATTCCATCGGCCCAAGAGATCTCTTCTCCTCAGTCAAGATCTACGCCATCGGTTAAACTTGACTTGTCGCCTTCGCCCATCCTCACACTTCCTTCCATCCCATCGCGTCGTACCACTCGCGGTACTCGAAAGTCGTCCGCGAGACATCCCTTACCCGTCGTGCGTCACGACTTCAACGAAGACGCGCACTCGGAGAGTGATGGTAATGGCTCTGGCTCTGAGGACGAATATGTTCCGTCACCTATTCTGGGCTACAGAAAACGGTATAGATCCACTCGTTCTGCTCCCAGTGCCGCTGTTGCTTCGCCGCAAAAGCGGAGCGCTGAAAATGCCCCGCGCAAACGAGCCCGTCACTCCTCACAGAACCGCAATGTCCAAGCGACCCCGGGCATTACTCCCCCGACTCCGGAAGCGAAGAACATCCCTTGGGCCTGTCCGTACTGCAAATGGGTGCAACGCAACCACCGTACCCCGGATCTCAAACGCCATATTCGTACTCATACCCGCCTCCGACGACCTGCGCAATGGGTTTGCTGTGGGGTTCCTGTAGAGGACGCAAACAGTTATAACGTCCCAGCGGACGCCAAGTCTTATGTCTTGGGAGGTGAGACGATGATTGGAGGTTGCCGCAAGGAGTTCAGCAGGCGCGACGCTCTCAAGCGCCACCTCGACAACGACCATATCAGTTGCATAGGAAACTTTGCGGCCTTTGCTAGTATCTGCGAAGATGACGATATTTAGATGTGTTTACCCATGCGGTGAGTACGGTAGATCCATCGACGGCATGTCCACCTAATTTCCGCCCGCAGAAGTCTTTTCTTGCTTTCTTTGTCTCGACTGTATTTTTACCCTGTGCAATCCCGGCTTGTTCATAGTCTGTCTCGGCGGTGTCAATTTCATACCGACCTTGATCATGTACCAAATATCTTGTGCCGTTCTGATGGAGACGGCATTACTATACCCTTACAATACGTGGTAGAAAGTACCATATGGACAATGATTATTACGATATGTCAAAGCATCGATGGTGATGTTGCTACGGACATAAAGTCGACATGGCAGATACTACGCGACAGCCAGTTTAGGCAAGTCACACCAACCAGACGCGACGCGCGATCAACGTGACTGGCAGTCAACAAGCTCAGTAGGGCTCGCATCTGACATCACAGCAAGCGGGCCCCCGCAACGATGCCCGCAACGATTCCGAACAACGTTCCAAGCAGTCGTTTCGTCACCGAACCACGACGGTCACCGCTGACCCCTTCCGCCTCCCCCTCTTTGGGACCCCCCGACCGCCCACCCCCAAAGCGACCCCGTCTCCGAAGCACGCCATCCTCGTCCATATCCGCCACCCCATCCACGTCCAACGAGTCGACCTCCTCTGCGGATGTAAATTCTGCCCGCAGAGCATCCACCCTCCGCGTCCTCAACACCTGGGCCCAACTCGCCGAGCGGTACAATAAACGACTCGACGAAGACGATATCATCGACTTGCACCGCTACGTTATCATAAAGGACCGTGGCGCCGTCGAGGGTGCATCCAAAGAGTACCACATCGGTCACTTTACGCAGTTAGACGGTGACCAAGATTATCCAGACAATGACCAGGAACAGGAGGATAGCGAGCAGGATGACGATGACAACGAACTCCATGCGCTGCCTTCGAGCGACGCTACTACCGACGACGACGCTCCAATATCGAAGAAAGAGCTACTCCGTGGGGTGCCACCTCTGTCGGCCACCACGGATGCAGATGACCTCAGAGAGTTCCTGGAGGCAGAAAAGAGGAGGAGGGAGCTTGCGGAGGACGAAGAGGATGAAGAAGGGATGTCTCCGGAGCAGCGGTCTGCTTTGAGACAGGAGCTGGAGGAACGACAACGGAAAAAAGAGGCTGCGATTGCGGATCGAGCCCATGGCGAGGCGAGCGCGGAACCTGCTCTGGAACACGATGCTGACGCCACTCCTACGCGTCCTTCTACTCGCATTCCGCCGTCGGGTGACGAGTCAGAGGATGAGCTCGCTCTTTGGACGCGCGACGAATCCACTGCTATTTACCCGGTTGCTCGACATCAACCCGAGCAAGACGTGCATGATGTGAATCGTGAAGTGATCGAGATCACGGACTCGGACTCGGACTCGGACGAAGAATTTGAAGCAATACTGACCCACCCACCCCGTTTCGCCCGGCTGACACATCTGCCCGTTCCCCAGCCGAAAGAGGACCAACAACCACTGCAGTCCCCTCCAGACAGCGAACGTGGAAGACCTACACCTCGGACGCGCTCCCAATCTAAAATCAAATTAGCAGAGGTGACACTGAGGTCTGAAGATCGACCTCGCTCACCCCTTGTTGCTCGGAAGCCTGAGGTCATCCTCAATCACAAAAGGAAGTCGTCTGTCGAGAGAAAGACGAGTGCCGTGGTCTCAGATGAAGGGAGATCAGACCAAGAGGCGGTCGGACGTATTTCCCCAGCACACAAGGGCAAAGGAAAGGAAAGGAAAAGGAAACCGTCACTCTCGAAAGAAACGGGTACTGTGGTTTCCGATGAAGACAAGTCAGTCTCAGAGATGCGCGATCGTATTTCCGCAGCGCACAAAGGCAAAGGCAAGGAACTTCCGCCCCCCGTAGAAGATAGCCGTTACGAAAAGACACCCAAGTCACTTGAAGTGCGCCGAGGTCGGAAACGAAAGCGCGTCCCATCCTCTTCGATAAGCGGTAGTCTCTTAGCGCAGTCCCCAGGTGGGCGTTCATCTGTTGCGTCGCCTCGCGTGTCTGACCCTGGTACCGTCAAACCTTCACACAGGGGAACCAAAAGGCATCTTGCGAAGCAACGGAAAATCGACCTCTCAGAGTTCCACTACATTCCCGCAACCACATCCCCCCAGCCCGACTTTGGACAAGGGCGTATCAACTCCCGGTGGGTTGCGTTTCGTAGAGGCATTTCTGGGCACTTATCTTGCTTTCGACCTAGTCCAATTCGAGTCTACTGTTGCAGGCCCGTCGCACTCATCGTTCTCGTACTCTCCAGCATCCAAAACTCAGCCGCCTGTTTCACCTGTCCCAGCTCGCAGACCTCTTGACCCTGAGTCAGTGCAACTGACCTCGCACGACCACAGTCCCAGCAAGCCTCCGCTTTCCGATCTACCCATTCCCGTTACCTATCCTTACTCTCAGCGATACACCTCTCATCCACCGTCTATTTTCTCTTCCCCTAACCAAGGAGCGTTCCCCATCTCACTTCCTGCACACCCACCACCGCCATTGGATCCCGTGCAAGCCCAGCAAGCACACTACCTTTTAGCGCAAGCGATGCACCAACTCTCCTATCTTTTATCTGCCACAATGCCTCCTTACGCGGGATACACGTCTACTCCTGGACAACCCCACTACTCTCCCCCGCCTCTACCTCCACACCCTGAATACAGTTCTCCCATTCAACACCATCCTCACTTCCATGGCACTCGTCATTACCCCACGCCATCGTCAAGCGTATCTCGTTCTGGGTTGCCTCCGTCGTCCCCCGTTCTGTCCTCGATTTCACCTCCCCCAGTCCAAGAACAACGTGCCCGGAGTCAAGGACGAAGTAAATCTCGGGGAAGGCGAGTGTCATTCAGGATCGACAGCGAGGAAGTGATTGCCAGCATGCCAGTGCAACCTGACCCTCAGCATAGTGGGCAAAAGAACCGCAAACAAAATGTCGAAGTCAAACGAGAGAAGGGGAAAGGAAAAGCAACAGAAGAGCTTGACAACTCTTTACGATTAGGAGATCGAGGCAGTCCTCCGTGCGAGGTTTCTAGGGGACGGACGCCTGGGCCTCCCAGTCGCAAAAAAATCGATGTATCGCGGGGCAGGTCGCTCAACCGTCGGTAGCAGAGTATGATAATTTATAATTTTTGTAGCGAGATGCCAACATTGTTTCCTGCTCTTGAGTTACTACATTGCCATCGAAAACGCTTTGGATTGAGTTCATGCTCAGACACGTCTGCACTCTCACGTTAGCAACCATCACTTTCAAGATGGACCCTCGCAGTATACGTATCACCAGCGCTGTACGAATACTCATTTTGTTTTAATGGGTCAGATTCCAACGCCGAGCACTGGTAGGAATTGGCAAGCATTGTCAAGAGTGACAAGAGACCATGGCAGGGCAAGTCGTGTATCGCATGGCACCGCTGTCCAACTGAATCGAGTCTTCCATGCAGACTATCTTGTTGTTGATGTCCGCGACAGTGATTGGAAGGGAGGAAACATCAAAGGATCATACAATCTCCCTTCTATGAAGTTTCAGGCTGGCGTCGATGAGCTCATCAGCAAGACCAAAGGTGTGTCGATGATAGTCTTTCACTGCAAATTCAGCCAAGAGCGGTACGGATTTGTTTCATCCCGAGTCCGAGCACGTTCTGATCGACGTTGATGCCAGCGGTCCGGTCGCTGCTGGGGTAAGCTCACTTTTTCCTACACATTTAGCGTCTTACAGTCGAAATTGAAAACGTTGACAGATTTACGACGCAAAGCGAGCTCTTCAAGAAGCCGAGGAGTACAAGAATCAGCAAGTATATGTTCTCCAAGGAGGGTTCGATACATTTGCCGCTGCATTCAAGGTCTTTTTTCGTGGACCCTTGTGTTGCAGATAGGTGCTCATTAATCTACTATAGGATGACCCTCTTCTGGTGGAGAACTGGGATGAGAATGTAGTAATC
>JBBPTD010001251.1:0-11458 GCA_038093895.1 Boletus aff. mottiae
GTTTTCATGCACAAGTACTGAGATACACTGACGTCAGGACAGCGGGCGCTACCTATATTGGGTGACTTAGATGGGTGGTTCCTTCATCCTCTTCCTTAACACTCCCCCGAACCGACCTCCTCTCCTCCTCCTCACCTGATGCCTCTTTTCTTTTTCTTTTTCTTTTCTTTGCTTTCATGCTCTATTGTGCGTTGGGACGACAACACCCGTTCCCTGTTGATTTCATGTAAGTTGCCTCCAACAATTGTCAAGCATCTCCTCACTCACTATATAGGTCCCCTCATATTCCAGTTCTTTTCATCTTTGCATTTTTACGATGCAATGGAGTCTACCCTCCTCGAGCACTCCCACAGCCCCACCTTCATGGACGCCCCCTTCACTTACAACTCCCTCTCAAACCTTGACCCTTATCTCCAGTACTCCCAGTCTCCCTACAGTGTCCCGACCATAGCCTGTATGTACCTTTTATATCTTATTGCCCTATGTGGCTCACCTCTCCCAAGTGCCAGGTCCCTCATCTTCATCTTCCTGTCTTGACTTCAACACCCTCAACTTGACTAACACCGTCACCAAGTACTTGTACACCCCCTCCACCAACTACACCACCACCTCCCCCAGTTGTCCCTACACCCCTCCTGACAATGGCATCTCCCCCCCTGCCGTCTACAACCTTAGCAGTGGCGAGCTCTCTTCCGATGGCCTCACTTCTGGCAGGCACAGCCACGGGAGTGGCACTCACTCTCCTTCTTCTGTCCATAGCATTCCATATGCATCTGTTCCTCGATCTCATCGCTTCAATCTCATCATGGCACCCGCTACTTGTTTGGTGGCAAAGATCCCAAGATAAAAGTCCCACAATGATGATTCTGACAAGGACAATGATGAGTTCCAGCCTGCGATCGCAGCTGGAAACATGACCAATGTCCACTGTGAGACCATTCATCATCAGCGCATCAAGTCAGAGCAGAGGCGTCGTGAAGAGCTTCATGACGATTACCGCCGGCTCAAGGACGCCTCTCTGTCTCCAACCAGAAGTCAAGCAAGGTTTCCCTCCTCAACCGCACTACCACCCACGTCAAGTATCTCGAGATGACCGCCCAACAGCTTCAGACAAGGCTCCAACAGGCCAAGAACGAAGTTCAGCGACTCTGCACGTGAGCATCACCCCATTCATATCTACAACCTTGTCTCACCTGCGGTGCAGCATTAACGAGGCTTTGATGCTTGGCACTGCCGAGCAGAGACATGCTGCAGCTGCCGCTGCCATCGCAGCAGTGTCACAGCAATCACAGTCAAGCTTTTGATTGTTGACCTCATCCTGGACTTAAAAACCTCCCCACATTGTCGGTTACATTATCTCTCATGATTTATTATTGCAAAGATGACTCGCATGACTGGAATACCTGCCTGGATCGCAGGTCGCATTTCTACAATGGACACTTAGCATTGCATTTTTTTATTCCACATTTTTTACGACTCCATCATCGCAGTATGTCCCTCAGGTCGTCTGGCCACACCATCTCTTGGTCCCTCTCTGGTATCCTTGGTTTAAAGACAATTGGCTGTGCCACCACCCTCTCAGATCTGCCAATCAGCTCGATGGTTAGCCTGTGGCTAGCTGTCGACTAGATAGCCTTCAGATCTCGATGAACATTGGACATCCTGGTCTCGGTTGATGGAAGATACAACAAGACACTGACACAAGACCACGGCATTGTGTGAGGTGCTTGCGCCGCTCATGATACCTGTGCGTCCATCTTGTTCTCAATTCGCCCTCTGTCACCTTCCCATCCTGGTCCCATTCAGTCCATGCGCACTTGTAGGCGAATGACCCCTTAGTTGGGGTTCTGTGCCTTGCGCAAGCCGATACACCAGCATCATCTCAACTCCATGTCTTCCTATTACCATGGCTGGTTTACTTAGCTGTCAGCATGTACCTGACCAGGACTGCACCCACACGCATTACCTTTTATTATGCCATGATTTATACGCACGCAACCCCCACCCTCCAGTAGGCGACTGATCATCGTTTGCTTTACGCCATTCCTCCTTCCGCCCAGACCTGTCGGCAAGACGTCAACTGTGCCTCTTATCTTGCTACGTCACTGCTTTTTGACCGCACTACCACCCATGTCCGCACAACGTCAGACAAGGCTCCAACAGGCCAAGAACGAGGTTCAGTGACTTAGCCCTAGGGAAGTGTTCCTTTCCTGCCAGCTGTACATACTCGTATGTAGGCTAGGTACATATAATATCCATCTTTCATCTACCACCCAACTCGCTGAGTATAGGTATACAGTATGTTGTGCTTACAGTGCTTCAGCTGAGACTTGGCTGATCGATGAGCCGTGGCTTCGGTACCTGAGTCACGACTTGCAAGCCATGTGGGAAACAAAAGGCTTGGCACCATGACGGCCCAGCAAACCAGTATCGGCTAACAGCTCTGAGCCGGTGGCAAGCTGAAGTTGCGGTCACACTAGGAGAGACCAGGTAGCTTGGTGATGACACCCTGCATTTTGAGGTTCAGCTGGCACAACTGGTCATGCTGGTCTGTGGCAGGTGAACCAAGAGTATTATGAATGAGCTAGGCATGATGTGTGAAGTCATTTGCCAGGGTCTTCCCAGCAGGACCAGATGCAATGACATCATCAAGCAGGGAAAGGAGCCAAGTAAGCTGACTCCAAAAGACACCCCATCCCTGTTCTAGAAGTTCAACTGCTCTGGTAGGGGAACAGTTACAAAGACTAGCTGAGAAAGTGTCCACTGCAAGTGATGACATGAGCTTCTTGAGGACAACAAGATTCTGAGGCAATGGTGGCAGAATAGCCACTTGTTGAAAAAGAAACTGCAGGGTCGTTTTGTATGTGAGAAGTATGGTGTTACGCTTGGCCCGGGTAGGGACGAGCATAGCCTCGAAAGACTGAGGTTCAAGGTTCAAAGGGATAGCGTGCACTTTAATGGTAGCACGAAGTCCAAGGAAGACGTTCCACTAGGGAACACAAGGTTTTCAAGGTTCTAAGGTTCAGAGGTTCAAAGCGACTGGTCGAGTGCCAGAAGGAGCTTGAGACGAGGGAACAGATTCAAGGTATTGATCGAGGAGATCTAAGCTAAAGTACAAGGATAGGTATAGCGGGTTTATATACCCGGTTACAAGACTAAGGGTAGGCATAATCAGGGCAGGTCATAGAACGTGATAGAAAGAGACGGAACATGGAGGAAGTAATCGCTGACGAAGCAATTGAGATAAGAGATAAGGAAAGTAAATGTTTGGTGAGTCAGCGATAAAAGAAATAGTGTCCATAGAGGATTGAACAAGCGAGTTCATTGTAAGTACAAGACAAGTACAGGAGAAGCATAAAGAGAAGAGAAAGAAAGAACGAGTTGTAACATATGGTAGGATGCTGGAAATCTTCAGCGACTTGGATCTATTCCCTAGCAGCAGAAAGATCATTTGAAAACACAATTTGAGTCACTTGCAGAAGTTGAGTGTAGAGACTGAATAGCTTGTCTTGATCCTATACCTGCTTCGACCATGCAAACCAACTACAGAAGTATTTTGCAAGATTGCTCAACAATGTCGACCAATCAGGGTGTCCTTGCAGACAAAGGTCAAAGGCTTCTCGGCTGAGGACAGTAGCCTCATTCAGGCCTTCCATAACCCCAAGGGAGTTGTGTCAGGTGAAGAGATGTAATGCAAGGTTGTTCAAGGACATTGGCCGATCAGAGTGTCCTATTGGGAGAAGGTCAAGGCCTTCTCGACCAAGGACAATGGCCTCGTCGAGGTCCCCAATGAGGTGCCAAGTGGAGAGATGAATTGCAAGGTTGTCCAACAAAAATGATTGATTAGGGTGTCCTCTCGGGCAAAGGTCAAGGGCTTCTCAACCCAGGACAATTGCCTCATTGAGGTCTTCCTTGATTTTTAGTTGCTGGTACTGGTCGGAGAGACAAGTTGCAAGGTTGTCCAATGCCGCTGACCGACCAAGGCATCCTGTCGGGCAAAGGCCAAGAACTTCTCGATTGAGTAAAATGGACTCATTCAGGTCCTCTATGAACCTAAGTTGCTTGTACCGTGCGGAGACACAATCTGCAAGTGTTTTCAACGACGCCGACCGATTAGGGTTTCCTATCTGGCAAAGGTCAAGGGCTTGTCTAGCGAGGACAATGGCTTCAACCAGGTCCTCCATGGCTCCAAGCCTGCAGTACCGAGTGCAGAGACACCTTGCAAGGTTGGTCAACGACATCGGCCGATTAAGGTTTCCTATCGGGCAAAGGGAAAGAGCTTCCCGACCGAAGGCAATGGCCTTGTCTAGGTCACCCATGACTCCGAGCTGCTCGTAGCGAGCGGAGAGAAATTTCGCAAGGTTGTTCAACAACATTGACTGATTTGGGTGCCCTGTCGGGCAAAGGCCAAGGGCCTCTCCGCTGAGGACAATGGCCTTGTCCAGGTCCTCCATGACCCCGAGCCGCCCGTACCGGCTAAAGAGACAAGATGCCAGGCTGTTCAATGATGATGGTCGATTAGGTGTCCTATTGGGCGAAGGTTGAGGGCTTCTTGACCGAGGACAATGGCCTCATCAAGGTTCTCCATGACCCCAAGCTGGCTGTAGCGGGTGGAGAGATGACCTGCAAGATTGTTCAATGCCATTGACCGAAGAGGGTGTCCCGTCGGACGAAAGTGGAGCGCTTCTCGGCAGAGGACAATGGCCACATCCAAGTCCTCTGAGACTCCGAGCTGGTTGTATCGCATGGAAAGACAACTTGCGAGGTTGTTCAACAACATCGACCAACCACTGTGTCCTTTTTGGAAAAGATCAATGGCTTCCCGATAGAGGACAATGGCCTCGTCAAGATCCCTCATTGCTTCGAGCTGGGAGTAGCGACCAATGAGGTGATTTGCAAGCCCATTCAGAGAGACACGTCTCTCGGGGTGGCCTGGTGGGCAAAGCTCCAGTGCTTCACGATCAAGCTCGATCGCCTCGTCAATGCAACTGGTCTCCCTTCCTTGCTTAAGCTTGGCGGCGAGAGAGTCCGCCCGTAAATGCAAGCGTTTGACTTCTAGGTACATCATTTCAATGCTGTTCACGCAGACAGAGAGAACCAAGTACCTTCGGAATCCATGATAGCTAAATTCGATGCAGCGCGGTGGTATGGGAAAGAGTCGCTGGGATGTTGCACGCTCAGGCCCTGAAAAGGCAACGACACACAGGTTCTATCACACACACATGGTTCCTTTGCTCAGAGAAAGTTCAATTCACTCGTCCCACCAGCGCCCTCCCACGACCTACCCTTCCGCTCTAGTGGGATCGTCCTCTTTCGCATGCGGTTCCTCGCGCCTATCGTTACAGGATGTCGGATATGTCGCCATTTCGACTCTCGTCGCTTCGAGTATTGGTCACCACCTTGAACGCATCATGCACCCGCGCGCCTTACAGCGCAGCTTTCATGACCTCGAGAGAGGGTTCTTCGTCGAGGGTCCACGGCTAGGCTACATGACGACGATGCCCACTTGAAAGTACAACTTGATGGAATAGGTGGAACGTACGTATTTCGATGAAACAAAGCTCAGGGTTCCCAGCTAGTATGAAGATACATACGTGTGGTTAGGTCATATCATGTTGCAGTTCTTTGAATGGGACATACGATGGGAACGGACAATCGAATGCCGGACTTGCCCAACTGACGGCATTGAGCTTTGGGGGTGGCCATGACAAGGATGGAAGCAGGGATTGGACTGGGGTCCTCGCGTTTGTCATGATCCCATCTTGGAAGGCTAGCTTGCAATCACGGATACTACTGGCGTTATCGAAAGTTCAAGAAGCAAAAGGGCTTGCCAGTGGAATCATTGTTCGACTGGGCAACGCTCTCCTACCATTCTGCCTTGAATGATCCATGACAACAAGATCACAAGTGACTTGTCGTATTCAACCCGGTATGTTTTTGATCCTAAAATTTGGGTAAATCCGACGTTCAGAACAAGTTATAGACACTTCAGGCGACTGACGGACGAGGTGAAAGCAGAGTAGAATACTATTCCAAATTCCCACGTTCTCGAACACTATTATGTAGACACTTGAGCGTCCGAGTGCTGCGACGACACTGGCAGTGTACGTCGGGGAGGTGCATTCTTCCTCTGCTGCACAAGTCCCGTCGTGAGTCTTTGAGGGACGACCACATGCATGCTCCCTGACCTCATCTTGCATAGATGCCAGCTCTGTACTATTTGTCCGCTCCAGCCTGAGATTGTGTACTTGGATTTATTCTTTTCGCCCGACTATCATCATGTTCTTGCAGTCAGGTCTCCGGCACTTCCACTGCCATCCCCAAAGTGACTTTGTAGAGATTATTGGTGCTCTGGCCCGCATTCACTGGCGAGTCAGTATACAACTCAGGCAGACGATCTCCTCTGTTTCCTGCAGACATGCATTTCCTTTTCACCAGAGTTTCATCATCATCACCGAAAGAATCAAATTCCGGGCCATGCAACACTGAGCCAGTGCATACCTTCACAAGATCAAGAAAACACTGTCCAGGTGACACCAAGTCCACCTTGGAGGGTAAAAGCATACGGCATGAGCACACAATCATACAAATCGACTATCCCCACGACCAACGATCCACACCATCCCAACGTGAAACATCCCCAGCACCAAAGACACTTGCAGCTGCTCCGAAAGCGTATCCGTCATGGCAGCTACTGTCAACGCTACTAACACGATGGGTCGGTGCCGCACGTAATCCCAACAAGAAGCGACCGAGACCGCCTACGTGCGTAGATGTGCGATTAGTCAACCGGTGGTTCGAAATCGGCGAGATCCTACCTTGGCTGCTAGTATGCATGCCTTTGAACTCCTGACAAGTGTCTCTTGTGTGATACGTATTCCCAGTATACGTCTAATGTCCGCAAAAAATTGTCCAAACGGTCTTCTAGCGTCGTCCTCGGGCAACGGTGGTGAAGGAAGACCAAGTGGACTCTTTTCGTCCCATTCACTCGACGGAGCTGATGCTTGACTCTCATCTCCCCGAATAGCTGCCTCTTGGTGACGTGGTTCAGGAATTGGGACGGGGGGTAGTGCACGCGGGCCGCTTGGGCTTAGTTCTCGACGGTCTCTATCGGGTGATCGTCTGACAGGAACCAGTGATCCCGACGACGCTCGGGGTGTCGATGTCGCGGGATTGAACTGAAATGTCGACGAACTTGGGTCACAAAATATGCGGTCCGAGTTCTTGTTTAAATACGTACCCTGCCTTCTCGCATCGCACCCACAATCCGCTCGCTTGTCGGGCGTACCGAAGGATTGACACTCAGAAGGCCTTCCAGCAAGATGAGGAATGCCCGCGGCAAATGTCGACTTTCAAACGTCGCTGTTAAGGAAGGCGTAGTCCGAAAACTGAGACCATTGTCAAGCATGCTCGCGACGGGAAATTACATCATTTACCCTTCATAGGTCAAAATTTCCTGCTGCAACTTGTTCATCTTATCGATTTCGTCCTTGACACTGGCCTCGCCTTCTGTTGCGTGGCGATATGGTAACCGGAAGAAAAGCATTTTATAAAGGATCATTCCCAATGACCACATATCGGACTTGGAATCAACTTCTTGAAGAAGTCCTGTTTGAGGAGAAGGTAGAGACTCCGGTGAAGCATATTCCAGCCTGGTATAGTAGATGTAATGAGTAGATTGTCCAATATAGTGCGACCCACTTACGTTCCAGTGTTTCCGGATCGCGAACCGGAAGAGTGGATCATGTCGCGAGACGTACCGAAATCTGACAGCATCGCACGGGGTCTGGATAAGCGCTCGTGTGATTACCAAGACAATGTGCAGGATAGTCTGGGTACTTGCATCAGTTTTCCTTCATCCCAGGTTAGTAGCACGTTCCCTGGTTTCAAATCAAGGTGCAAAATTGATTTGTCGTGCTATCAGACGACGTCATCATCCTCCCAATACAGCTATGAGTGACCCGCACGAACCAAAAACGCAAGACCTTCCACTACATCGGAGAACAGGCTCCTAACTTCTTCCGCACTGAACAGATGGACAGCTTTCAAGTTCGGTCGTCCAGCTACACGACCACCGGAGGTCTCCGCCATCTCCCGGCGGAGGCGTTCGCGTTCCTCCGGCGGAGCACGTTTCATTGCACGAAAAGTTCGTATACGCGCAGAAGGTGTCTGGGGATCAACGGGAGATTCGGAAGTGGACCCAGATGACCGCATGTGAGGTAGCTTGGTGGGTCGCCCTAACCGGACATCGATCAGGTCATCTAAACTATTTATCTCGACTTGTAAGTATGGGGATAGACCAGAATTTCTTGATCAGCCTACCTCCCACCTTCGGCCCATTGCATCAACACGCTGCAAACATTTGTCAGGCTCATCTTTAGGCTTGTCCATGACGGTCAACTCAACTGTAAGGTGGGTACTTTGGGGCCAAACGCAGAGAATTGATATGCTTCCAGCCAAGCATGATGATAAGGAATGATATTTCTGTGACGAAGCGTTTCCAACAGCCGGATCTGCAAACCATTGAACCTGAACAACATCCGTCAAGACAACTGACAAACCTCCCGCAAGATACCCAGAAGATACGAGTGTGACTCCCCGACTGCGATCTTCTTCACGGCAAAGTGTCCTAGACGAGTGAGGAAGTTCGTGAAAAACTTTGGACAGAATAGTCTCTATGCACACCCAGCGGATTGCCATCCAATACGTGCTACAAGGATCGCGATTTAGTCATACTCGGGGGTAACCGAACAAAACCCATGCAAACCTGACACAAATAAACGCTTCCATTCGCGCCCATTCCTAGCCTATATTCTTCCTGGAAGAACGCCTTGAAGTATCCCTCGGCCATGGCCTCACGCGGAAAGGCGGATGCTCTGTCCCCAATGCCCCGTTGCGGTGGGCTCGACGGGCGAGAGCTCTCGTTTGCGATCGCCAGCAGCTGAAAATAGTTGGGTGCACGACTCTGCGAACCGCCTTCGTGGCGCATGTGATCCGCGTCCTCTATATCGTGCCCAAATCCAGGAGGAAGCGGTTGGTGACAGAACGGGCAGGGCGAGTTTGGTCGGTCAGGCACGTGTATGTTGGGGGATTTGTGAATCGACAAGGCATGCGAGGTCGGGTTGTACAAGACGACTTGATTCGAGGCGTGGAGGATGGGACGCCATTCGGGTTCCAAGGGTGCCAGGGCCACGAGGGCTTGGTTCGGGGAGGGAGGTGCGCTTTCCTCGAACATGGTGGGAGATGCGAGGAATCAGGTGGCTGTTGTACGCAGGGTGATACCGGGAGATGTCCTAGTAACACTGCGTTTTGAGCGGGGCACGCGACTTCTTTACGCAAACAGCCGTCGTCGTCACAACAGCGTGGTCAGCCAATGCAGTGATCCAGCACTCACCAGACAGGCGGTGTGTCCTGGGTTGCGCGAGAACTTGAGCAGTCGTGGTGTCTGGCTCTCGATAGAGCGTCGACGGCGGCGTCGTGACGGTGACCAACACTGCTAGTACATGCTCCGAAATAGGAAACCGAGGCCAGATCTCGCCAAGCGCTGTCCTTCTTTTACTCCTTTGCCTGTAGCTGCGGAACCATGGCCATGGTTGAAAAGCGCCAAAATAACAGCGGGAGTCAATCCCAGTTGCAGACTCAAAGCGCTCTGCAATCCGGACAGACAGTCACCCAGTCCCTGGCATCACAAACGGGTTCGCAATCCCTCACTGCAGCCCCCATGCCTACCATTCCCTCGAATGCCCCTCCTGGTATCATCTCTGTGACACAACCGCCCCAGCAGTCGACGCCGTTTTACAAGATCGCACCGAGCGAACCCATCACTTTTGCATGGGAACTTAGCAACATTATTGTCACCCCGACACATCTCACCGTGTCGGCCGCTTGCGAAAACGGAAATACCTATCCGGTGGGGCCTACCGACGGGATCATACCCGGAACCGCAACGAGTGTTGTCTGGGACACCTATGCATACCAAACGTCACATCCCCAACTCCCACTTGCCCAGGCCAAGTACACACTCAAAATTTGGGGAGATCAAGGCCCTGACGCACAAAACGAACCTGGGTTCCTTACTCCAAACAGTGCCGTGCATTTCTCGCTCTACACACCACAGGGGTACACGCCCGTCACCAGTGGTATGTTTGTCTTGCTCCGAGACAACTGAGATATCGATGTTTGATGGTAGGGTGGTCTTGCCCAGGGTGTTCCAGCGCGATCTCACAATACGATTCGCGCCCCGCACTCGTCGGATTGATATCCACGTTGTTCGTCATGTTCCTCTCCGGTTCGCTTGTCATGCGACGTTTGTGAGAAAGGATGCCAGGTACCTATCGCGATTACATCTTTGAGATTAGTCTCAGTCCTCTTCCGTTCACCGTCGTTTCTGGACCTCGGGACTTTATTCGAATACACATCTTCAACACCTAATCTGTAAGTTGCAACACCATTTCGATCTGGTGCCTTGTGCAACTGCTTGATTTAGTAATTCTTCGAGTGGCAAGTATAGTATCCACTGGCCTGCAGAATGACAGTTGTATCTCCGATAGGAATCTCCCGTTCGGCGCTGTTAAAACATCAGAGGGAACTCCTTCCTTTGTGGTGGAGGAGCCCCTAGATCAATCTCATTTCTCTAGCTATCCCGCCCATTAGAGGGAAATTTTCGCTAACAAAGCCTCATACCCGACAGCTCAAAACACCACCAAGATGTCGTTGCGGGCAATATCTAAGATGGCAAGTTTTGGACATCCGAGTCATTCCCTAGATCTATCCGAGGTCAACTGAGCTCAAATCTGCGCCGCTCGTACGTCCACATTCTTCTAAATCCTTACGAAAAGTCACCTATCGAGTCACTCGATATCGCTCCACGAGGCGTTGCTTCCCATTCCTTCATCATTTTTCGGTGAGCGTGAAACGCGACGGTGCAGCCGGCGAACTCGTTTGCTGTTCCTCGGCGTCCGGCATCCAGTGTAATTCAGATCGAAACCAAGAGGTATTTGAAGAAATAAACAAGTGCAAGCTACAACATATGTTTTCACTGACTAGAGTCCTGGAAACATGGGGTTTTATTGCGGACGCGTCGACTGCGTGCTATTATAGTACATACTTGATCACCAAGTCAGTGGCCCCGATTACTCCGAGGTGTACGGTGTAACTACTAATACTGATCAGTGAAAAATGGAACTATCGTGCCCATCAAAAAAATATCATCACGGCACTCTAAAACACGAGGCACAGTGGGTAACGAAGCACCAAAAATGGCTCGGACAGTTCGCGTGGTTCGTGCTCGATTTGCTGCTCTGGCCAGACGACGGCCACGAAACAGCTGTTTCAAGTTTCAACGGTAACGAGATAACAAGTGGCCTGGGTCAATGTTGATATCCCCCGCTTATTAATACATCCTTTAGATAGTTGCCGGAATGGTGCGTGATTGGATGCTTGGTCCACCTCTCCGTGC
>JBBPTD010001252.1:0-11440 GCA_038093895.1 Boletus aff. mottiae
CACAAACTTATTTTCCATCACAGATATTACAAATTCCGCCCTGGCGAGTATGGTATTCTAAAGATCATCTTCTGTTATCTCATATTGTCCGCACTTTAGCCCATGCCTAAAGACTGCCACTTGTGTTGTGAGTACGACAGAAGTCATACGTTGTGACAATTGTGTGACACCAGTCAAAATGTACACCGCAGTGACTACTGCTTGAAGAATGAATCTAAGGTAGTCTGACGTGCATGAAGCAGCTCTTCACACTGCAAATAAGCACGGAAGTGTTGAACATGGGCAATTAGGTTGAGCGAGTGTTGAAACAGACGCTACAACTCCTGTTGTTTCCCTTGGTCTTCTAGAAGGCTCTTAAGCCTTTCTCTTGTTGTTTCCCTTAGTCTTCCCTTGAGGCCTAACAAGCCTAATAGATTGGTTACAACACTCTTGGACTCCAGCAAGCGCTTCATTGGACTTCTCGACCCTAGTCAAGACTCAGGTCATTACAAGTGTGGTGATGTTGCATCCACCAGCTGTAAATATGCTGCTTCAAACCTCTGACAGAGCTCGAGTCCTTCCGAATGAGAAGTGGCTTCAGGTTCAACTGCATTACCTTCATCATCATCTGACTTGTCCACCTCAATCACCTTACCCCTTTGTTCAGCAATTTCTTGGGACACAACAGCAACTATGGCTGCATCTCCATCAAGTTCTGAATTCTCAAACTCCAGACCACCAATCTCTTGCTCTTTGGAAGGCTCGAGAAATTGGTCAAGTGTTGCTGGTTCCCCAGTGATGCGGTTACTGTTACAAAATGCCCCTATTTTTCCCCTATTTTTCCTTATTTTTACAGACGCTCCTTCACTCACAACTCATCAAATACTCCAATAGCCCCTATGTTCGCTCACTCACTTACTTTCCCACAAAGCCCAACATTCTCCCACGATATTGATCTTACAGTGACACGCTCTAGATTAACATGCGACGCGCCTCATGCGCGCCTCATGTACCCTATCCAACACGTGCTTGCACAGGTATGCTTATCCTCCAGTAAATGCCCTCCTCATGTCACCTCATGTTTCCCAGTCTCTAAACTAGTAATACAAGTATAGTATCTGTAGATAAGCACCACATGGTCCATGCACCTGTACTAGTAGTATAAATACTATAGCCAAGTAGTACAAGACTCCTTAGTCTTGTTCTCTTGGAGTTTTCCCAGAACATCCTCCTTAGTACTCTTGCCACTACAAACACTAGACCCTTAGGTGGGTTCTGGTCGTTTCATTAGAACAAGACTATACTAACCGCCGCAGTCTAGCTAACTGCTCCGGGACCCCCATCACCACCTTATCACCACTTATCAAGATCACTAGAACCAAGTAGGTTATTAACAGGCCGCACTCGCTATGCTATTAACCCCTGCACTCTGGTAGTGCCTTACTATCGGATCTCCGACATCTACATGTATACAGTAGCAGGAAGGACAGGCCTTCCCCCGCCAGCATCTCTGCCCTCAGGTCCAACAGCGGAACCCTCCACCGACGTCACCTTCCCGGACATCTTTGGGCTAGTCCCAGAGATTGCAGTAAGTTCGGGATCGTACGACCCCAACGAGTACAACCCCTCGGACTACGAGGCACAGATAGAAAGGGCCAAGATAGACCTACAGGTACTGATCAACTAGTCACTAGTTGAGTATGGATTAGGACTAACGAGTCCATATATAGGAACGGGACGAATTACCTGACTATGACAGCAGCCTAGACCAGGGCTATAGGACTTTGGTCAACAAAACCACTCTAGCACCAGAGGACGCTCCCAGCACTTGTTACTGGGCCTCAACCATCAACACCGCCGACTTACCAGGTCAGTTAGCATGAAGTAACACAGTAAACACCGAACATCATCTAACCCCAACACTAGCAGATCGGGAGATTGTATACCTGCCACTCGGATCTCCCACATACAACCCTAGTACCCCTTTATGGGCACCATCTGGGTTACCGAAACCCATAGATTGGGAACCAATCCGTACCGCACTCACCCACAGATCTGCCCATCATTTCCAACCTCACCAAAACAGCTCTCACAGTTCGCATAGAGAGAGTGAGACAGAGGGAATCAATAGAGCTATACATGAAGGAATACAGCTTGGTATCGAGCAGTCCAGAGATCTTAGAAGGATTGAGATCATCAGACAACAGGTACAACAGGCCGCAGATCGCATCAGGGAGAGGATACGGATTAGAGAGAGATCTCCTACCCCTATTCCTCATCTGCCTAACCTACCTCGCTGGTACCACATTCCTGATAGTACTACTGGCTATCGCCCTAGTACACTCCGACCCCTCACAGCTCTTAGGACACCTCTTCGTTTCCGTCCATATTAGCAGGATGTACTCTATTGTCGAAATAAACGAGACCCCTGAAAATCCTGAGCTTAGAAATCAGGAACAAATAAGACATCTTGAAAGAGTGAACAGAGGAAGGAATTTCGCACGAAGAAGAAGAACCCTTCATCTCCAGTTCATTAATCAGCAGTGTATTCATGCCGCTCAAGAAGCCGCATTAGCTGAACAAGAAGCTGCTGCTGAAGCAAATCTTCCATTACCACTGATAAGAGAACCAATAAGGGTTCCTGCTCCTAACGTTCAATCTTTCAGAGCCCCTCTATGGAATCAAAACTTCTACACACCAACAAGACCTGCACTGACACTGGCAACCGCTTGTGCAGAACTAGTAGAAGAACTACAAGCAGGAGAATCTGTTCTCGCTGATCACTTGGACTCTGCTTCTGAAACAGAAGAAAACTTTAACTACCCCACCTAATCCAATATGTCCGCAATCGCTGACCTATTTTCTGAGTTACGAACTACTCTCACTCATACTAGTATATCTTCCACACAAGACAGATGGGACTCAATCGTCAATATGCTTTCTGCTACACTTCTTGCTTGTGACAACCTTGGGACTGACACTATTCGCCTCAAAACAAAAGTTGCTACTCTTGAACAAGATAATAATGATCTAAGGGATCAACTAACCGATCTAGAAGCAGCCAGGGCTGCCACCAGATCTTCTGGTGCCGGAAAAGGATATACCCAAAAGGTTGAAATCTTCGCAGATCCAGGAGACTATGATGGTAGCCATGCCAAGTTTGATGAATGGTGGGCTAAAATTCAAGCATGGCTACGCTTAAACGCTACAGCCATACCACCCAGTTCCTACACCACGGTCCAAGCAGTCCTATCATGACTCAAAGGACCCACTGCAGGAAAGTTTGCTGAAACTCGACTGGCTCAAGGACCTATCTATCTATGGCATAACCTTGAAGAAGAACTACCCAAGTTCTTCAGACATGCAAATCAGAAAGACTGGGCTCTTATGGAACTTAACAAGTTCCATCAAGGAGACTTGAAAACCAGACCATTCATCACTAAGTTCAAATCCCTGTACAACATGGCAGGTATTGATGGAGCACATGCCTGTGCCATACTCGAAAGGGCTATGAGACCCTCCATCCTCATACAAGTCACTAGAGAAGAAAAGAGACAGACGGACATTGGTTCTTATGTCGAAATAGTATCAAAGATTGGATCTACCCAAGAGTCAATTGGACTTATTCTTGGTCAATCAGAAAAGAAGTCACACCGCAGTGACGCAATGAACATTGGTCTCCTTGATAACAAATCTTTCTCTGACTCAGATTACCTTGATCTGAACTTCACTAAGAAGTCACGACAACAATGACCCAAAAGGAAGTCAACTGAATCTAGTTGCTTCAATTGTGGAGGTCATGGACATTTCGCTAAAGATTGTAAGAAACCTAATTCCCGCTGCGGGCATTGCAATTGGTCCAGAGGACAACACAAACCCACATGCAGTAAAGGAAGAGCTATTCGTGCTACCACTAATGAACCAGCTGAATCATGGGACCAAGTACAAGAATCTTTACCTCGTGCTTGTCAAGGAATGACTTTTGATGAAGTCCGAGCACTTTTCCAATCCATGCCATCTGACTCTAAGGGAAAAGGCAAAGCAGTTTGAGTGAACTGGGCAAACAAACTGCATCTCATCTTGCAAGTTCCGAAATTTCTTCGTCTATATATTCAAGTCTAGAGGGGCCTTCGATTGATTTGGAGCTTGGCCGGAACTTCATACTGATGCTTCATTCCTCTAACAACGAACTAGCAAACCCAGACCAAATAACTGTTGAAGTAAACTCATTACACACAACTCCATCCACTATTGAACAAAAGCGCATTGACATTCAACAAATGTGCTCTTTCTTGTCCGAAGCAGACATAGAAGAAATGCTTCCCGAAATTGCTAAAGTCCAAGGCAATACAGCCAAGGAACTTATTCTCCCTATCTCTGTCAGGATAAGCTCCAGACACTCCATTAACACTCTCGCTCTACTGGACTCTGGAGCTAACACAACATTCATTGATAAAGATTGGGCTATTAAAAATCATATTCCCCTTAAACTTCTAGACTGCCCAATCCCAGTGTTCAACGTTGACGGAACACAAAACTCTGCCAGTAATCTAACGCATTACACCGAGTTACTAATTAACTATCTCGGGCATCAAGAAAAAATGATTGCCGAAGTGACCGACTTAGGCAAACATCAAATGATTCTTGGCTATACATGACTCAAAAATCATAATCCAGAAATCAATTGGGAAACAGGAACTGTCCAGATGACACATTGTCCCATATTCTGTCAAGAAAAATCAAAATGCTCTTTCCTAAAGACTATCGAGAAAGAAGAGTGCAATCTACTTGTCCAGATTAACGCTGCCAAAGTAGATCAAACACCTAAACAAAATCCAAAAACCGCAGATCTCGTGCCCAAAGAATATCATAAATATCTCCACGTCTTCACAAAGAAGGAATCTGAGCAAATGCCTTTGAGGAAGCATTGGGACCATACTATTGACCTCAAGGAATCCTTTGTACCAAAAAAAGGATGCCTAATACCCTTGTCGCCGATCGAACAACAGGAAGTCAGTGACTTCATAGATGATCAACTCCGAAAAGGCTATATAAGACCTTCAAAGTCACCACAAACCTCCCCTGTCTTCTTTGTACCAAAGAAAGATGGAAAGAAACATATGGTTCAAGATTACAGATACCTCAATGAACATACCATCAATAATAACTATCCGCTACTGCTTATCTCCCAACTTGTTGACAAACTTAAAGGAGCTAAACTATTCACAAAAATGGATCTTCGCTGGGGATACAATAATGTATGCATCAAGGAAGGAGACGAATGGAAAGCCATCTTCATCTGCCATTGAGGAGCCTTTGAACCCCTAGTAATGTTCTTCGGCTTATGCAACTCTCCCGCTACCTTTCAAATGATGATGAACGACATCTTCTCCGATATGGAGAATGTCTGTGTTGTTTATATTGACGACCTAATGATCTTCACAAAGACAAATGACCAGAAGGAACACGATTGAATAGTACTCAAGGTACTACATCACCTAGAAGAAAACGATCTATTTGTTAAACCAGAAAAATGTTCCTTCAGGGTCAAAGAAGTTGAATTTCTCGGAATGACTATTACCCCCAATGGTGTCCGCATGGATGAAGATAAAGTCAAAGCAGTTATTGAATGGCCTACGCCAACAACTGTTAAACAGGTCCGCAGTTTTTTAGGCCTCGCTAATTTTTATCGAAGGTTCATCGAGAATTATGCACAAATTGCTCGGCCTCTCAATGACCTTACAAAGAAAGATAATCCCTTTAAATGGACTGAATCTCAACAAAATGTGTTTGAAATACTCAAGAAAAGATTTACTACTGCCCCTATTCTCGCATTCCCTGATAACGATAAAATGTTTCGTGTGGAATGCGATGCCTCAGACTTTGCCACAGGAGCTGTGCTCTCTATCGAGATAAATGACAAGTGGCATCCAGTTGCTTATTCCTCTCATTCTATGACACCAGAAGAACACAATTACCCTATTGCAGATAAAGAAATGTTAAGTGTCATCAGAGCCCTAGAACTCTGGCGTCACTATCTAGAGGGAGCTAAATTTGAATTTGAAATATGGAATGACCATGAAAACCTTCAATGGTTCATGGTCCGACAAAATCTCAATCGCTGACAAGCCCGATGGGCTCAATACTTATCACGGTTTAATTTCAAGTGGCTACACAAACCAGGAACCTCTATGGGGAAAGCGGATGCTCTCTCTCGGCGAGAAGATCATGCTGAAGGAAAGGAGAATGACAATAAAGGAGTATTAGTCATACCCAATCAACCGTTCGTCAAACATTCGTCAACCGCTCGTCAAATGTTCATCACAGTATCCACCTGGAAACTGATGCCGATGATATTCAAAATTGAATCAAAAGGGCTACTCAGGCATTAAGCAATGCCGACATAACAAAAATATGCAAGAATAATCAAGTCTGTATGGAGCAAAAAGATTTGCTAGCAGACGAAAATAACAAAATCTTTGTATCAGACCAGGATGGTCTCCAGATGGAAGTACTCCGATTGCACCATGACACTCCACTTGCTGGACATCCAGGAGCAGAGAAAACATTAGAATTAATTCAACAAAGTTACACCTGGCCTGGCCTGAGTACATTAGTCAAAGACTATGTCTCACACTGTGATCATTGTGCTAGATTCAAGGGACAAAACATTGCACCTGCAGGGAAATTACAACCCTTACCTATACCCAAGGGTCCCTGGCAGGATCTTTCAGTCGATTTTACTACAGATCTCCCTCTTTGCAATGGGTTCAACTCGATCCTGGTGGTTGTTGATCGATTTTCCAAGGAAGTCGAATTCATTCCTTGCAAAAAAGCCATCTCTGCTTTGGAAATGGCTAAATTATATCTGACACATGTCTGGAAGCAACATGGTCTTCCTCGCACAATCATATCTGATCGTGGACCACAGTTTGCATCTCAAGTAATGCACGACTTGTGTAAACGGTTAGAAATACAACCCAAATTATCAACCATGTTCCATCCACAGACTGATGGACAAACTGAACGCATGAATAGAGATTTGCAACAATACCTTCATCTATTTACTTCGGAAAAGCAGGACGAATGGGCTAATTGGTTACCACTTGCACAGTTCTCTTACAACTTGAAGCGACAAGCTTCCACGCAGAAAACCCCCTTTTCTGTTACTCGGACTTATGAACCACACATTGGTTTTGAACAACATCTGACAAAGGCACCAGCTGCTGAGCAGTTTGTAATGGATATCGCTCAAACAATTGATCAAACAAAGTCTAATCTTGAAATTGCTCAAAAACGAATAAAGTCCCAGGCTGATAAGCACAGATCTGCTGTGCCCAGCTACTTCATATCGGATAAGGTCTGGTTGTCAACAGATCATCTGAAATTAACACGTGCTTCGAAGAAGCTGTCAGAAAAGTGGCTTGGACCCTATGAAATCACAGATCTAATCGGGCCTAATGCAGTTCGGCTACATTTGCCATGTACTATGAGAATTCACCCAGTTGTGAATATGTCTCACGTCAAACCATACAAGGAATGCCTTGTTGGTCAGCCCACATTCCGTCCCAGGCCTGTGGACATCACGGAGGAACAGGATGTTGAATTTGAAGTTGACTACATTGCCGATTCTCGATGGAAGGGCCGTCGCCTTGAATTCCTTGTCCATTGGCAAGGATACTCAGAAGAGGATCGCACTTGGGAACCTGAAACTAATCTGTCCAATGCAGCGACAGCTATTGCTGAGTTCCACTCCGCTCATCCTAATGCACCTCAACGGCTTCAGATGACCTCATTTGAGTTCTTTGATTTATTTAGGCATTGTGGCAAGCCCATACCTGAAGTGCCCGAAAGTCGCCTTCCATTCGATTGACTTGATGTTGATGGAATCCCTGGGGTGTGTCAGGGTTAACAACACACTTATACTTGTGCACTTCTGGTTGAGCCTTGCTCCTACAATGCTATCACTGGTTACCAGCTTCGCTCTCTTCTATTGCGCCTTCACCTATGCTCATCCGGGTCGCCTGAAATGGGTAATTAACATGCCCGGCTTGTTACCTCGACGTCCTACATGTTTTAGTGACCCTGCCGAGATCTGGGAATATTATGAAAATAATCCTGATGTCATTCATTATCTGGATGACTACATCGATACTGCTGGTGATCCTACCGCCAATTGGGCTGATGTCCCTGGACCTTCTTGGGACCATGGTTTCCCAGATCACTGGAATATGGTTTATGAAAATAATAGTGAGGTGTTTACTATGTGCAACACCCACTCCATATGGGGCTCAGAGATCAGCACCGTTCCTGACCTCGATACGCCCCCCGCCTCTGACGATTGGGGTGACGCAGCTTGGGCAGCGGATTTCTCCAATGACTTTGATGAAACCGGCTGGCCGCATGGGGCTTGGTCTTGGGACGATCTGCGTCCCTTTACTTTCTTTTGGCCTCCTACACTCCTCGCTGATGCTGAGCAGCAGTGCACTCTGCACACCTGGCATGCTGCTATGCAGTGGCCATTTGACGAGTCCTTGATCATTCAGGATGACTGATCGTAGGAGGGGGGTAGTGTTACAAAATGCCCCTATTTTTCCCCTATTTTTCCTTATTTTTCCAGACGCTCCTTCACTCACAACTCATCAAATACTCCAATAGCCCCTATGTTCGCTCACTCACTTACTTTCCCACAAAGCCCAACATTCTCCCACGATATTGATCTTGCAGTGACACGCTCTAGATTAACATGCGACGCACCTCATGCGCACCTCATGTACCCTATCCAACACGTGCTTGCACAGGTATGCTTATCCTCCAGTAAACGCCCTCCTCATGTCACCTCATGTTCCCCAGTCTCTAAACTAGTAATACAAGTATAGTATCTGTAGATAAGCACCACATGGTCTGTGCACCTGTACTAGTAGTATAAATACTATAGCCAAGTAGTACAAGACTCCTTAATCTTGTTCTCTTGGAGTTTTCCCAGAACATCCTCCTTAGTACTCTTGCCACTACAAACACTAGACCCTTCATCAGCAAACCCCTTGTTTTGGGACAGCGCATCCAGTGCGTACAGCAGTATGACAGCATGTTACAGCATGACACCTCAGCAACGTGACAGGTCCACAAGCAACTCCAAGCCGTCATACGTCACCAGGCACATATCACCACAGTCGCATGCTAATCCCACCAATTACAAGCATGGTACAGCGGTACAATCAAGTTTATCTCGGTCAATTTTTTTTCGGAGGGATGACTCGAAGGAAATCAAACACGTTACACAATCACATCCGAGCTAGTATGGCACAGGGTTACTACAATGAGAATGATAACAAAGTGTATTATGCAGTATATACCACATCCGAGTTACTCAAACCCATCAGTTTGAGATTGGCCTAGAATGGCCAGTTGTGAGCCACCATGAATCAATTTTAATGGACGAAATACCAGTGTCATGATCAAAACTTGAATTTGAATTCTGGTGGTGATGCTTAGGCAGAGAACTTTGACACATGATACCGTTCATCCGAATTGAATTACGAACTGAACCAAGGTGAGAGTCGGCGATGTCCTGCTTCCGCTGCATCTCGTGGACCCAAGACTTGTAGAGCTTGCTGAGGGCCGCACTTTCATCTAGCTGTGCCTGTGCCAATTCCTTCTCGTGGTGGCGAACGGCTGATTTGGCTCGTGCAACCTCAAGGGTCAGCAGTGCATCTTGCACTTTATATTCTTCGTGTTCTGGATCAGAACCATCCGGAACATCTGCGTCGGGCTATCGGGAGTGTTCTCTCAGCCATCCTTAGACTAGTGTGTTTAGACCTACCTTGTAGTACCGCTTCCCTAGCACGCTGGCTTCAATCTCAACACCACCTATAGATTCATGGTAGATACGCGGCCCGGGTGTGCGTGTAACGAGAGGTTGGTAAGATGTCACCATCCCACCAAAAGAAGGGCGGGGAACAAGAGGTTTGTACCCTTGAATGGCTCCGACAGCTGATGGCATCCCCTTCATTGGCAAGGGTCCACGAAAAACATGAGTCGAAGGCCAGTTGATCGATAGCAATGACACAGATGTGTCAGCACCAGGTGTACCAGGAACTAGTATGCTCGAGGCGGACTGAGCAGCTGACATGGTGACTTTGGTACTAGGTGGGGAGGACGAGATTTCGAGGGGAGAGTTTTCATCTAGGAGTGTCGCGGTGACAGGTCGCGGATCATTGACTGGGACTTCAGATTGGTCAGAACTTGCCATTGTGCTATGGAATGGGGAGGAAGAAAACAACTAGCTTCTCGCGTTTCTGCATTTCCGTGGCGTGTGATATGACGTAAACTACACAAACTAAGGTCCTAATTATGTATGTACAATCTTGTGTAGCAGTACAGTGCCCTAGAGGGCGAGGTGATAATCTGTGCGACTGGAGTGGAGTGGGCAACAGTGGGGGCGAAGGGGATGGGAGCAGAAGAGGGGTTGATACATAGTACTAAAGTAGTGATCGAGTTGGTGTTAGACCAAAATGCAGGAGGCGACGAAGAAGGCATACCGAGAAATCCCCGGGAGGGCGTACTGATGGCCTCCGTTCTTGACCTGGACTGTGTTGACGATGGGGTGGGAGCACATCATGGGTGGCATGTAGGTCGTCGACCCTGTAGAGAGAGTAGGGGACGAAGGTGGAGGTGTGGGGGAAGAAGACGATGAGGTAAGAGAAAGTGTTGGTCCAGGAGATGGCTCAGAAGATGAGATTATCGAAGGTGTAAGACCAGACGAAGGCGATGACGGTTCCGATGGCCAGGTGGGAGAAGGTGGGTGCATTTCCACTTCCACTTCATCTACATCCAAAAGGCTGAAGTCATCCGAGTGATGGGAAGACAGGAAAGATATCAAAGACATCGAAGAACTCGTTGAACGAGTTGAAGAAGACCGGACAGGTGGTGGTGTGAGCGGGATTGGTATCAAATGACGCGATCGAGGTCCAATTGGTGTGATCCTGGGCTCAGAGACCACACTCATGGCGGCTATGGATTGGTCTCTACGTTTGGATATAGCGACCACAGACTGGTCCCTATGGGAAACAGCCAGAGGCTCCGGTCGTTCTGGGACGACGAGCCCCTCAGTTTCAACCAAGTGGGTGTGTACATATTCCGATAGGTCATATAGTTCATCCTGAATTATTCGTATACTTCCAGAAATTTCGTGGCGCTCCTGACTCCTGAGGTGATCCAACTCATGGATATGGTGGAGTAGCCAGTCAATTTCATGCATTATTACTTCAATGCGCTCTGTATGTATCTGTGTTTGTACCGTCTCCAATACAGAGTGGATCAAAGGTTGATTCGTCTGCGGTGTATCGGAGCTGACACTAGGGGAAGGTGCAGAAGAGTGGTCAGAAAGAGAAATTTCAGGGGGTGGCACCCTCGTTGGCTGGGGGGACTGCAAGCAATGAGAACGTAGAGCACACTGGCT
>JBBPTD010001253.1:0-11434 GCA_038093895.1 Boletus aff. mottiae
TTACCGCTTACCTAATGAACTGTACAGTACCAAGTTTGTTTATCTTGCCACCACCTGTATTACCGTACGTTGTCCATTATCGCGAACAACAACTGCCGCTCCGTCCCGCGTCGCTCGCACCCCGTTCCCAGCACACAACTTTTCAACATAGATAAGTTTCAACTTCTTGATTTATGCATTCAGTTTCGCCATCCGTTTGAGGGTGATATGTGGTGGAGAGGGCGAGGTTGTAATTCAGAAGTTTTCCCAGTTCTTTTGCAAAGGCGGAAGCGAATTGGGGCCCATGATTGGAGATAATCTTGTCATATAGCCCAAAGCGTTTATAAACTTTGTGGAAAAAGAGCGTGGCAACGCCTTGGGCGGAGACAGTTTTCTTAGTGGGGCAAAGAATTACCCCCTTAGTGAGGTTGTGGTCGACCACGACCAAAAGGGAATCAAAGCCAGCAGAGGGGGGAAGGTTGGTAATAAGGTCGCAGGAGATCTGTTGGAACAGGCATGAGGCTGAGGAGCGGATCGGAGAAGTCGAGGGGACAGTGGGATGGGTGTTTGCCTTGGCTTGTTGGCAGGAGGAGCATCCCTCCACATATTTGTGGACAAACTATGTGAGGCCAGGCCACCAAAACTCAGCAGCGACGAGTTGTCAGGTTTTGAGATAACCAGGGTGTCCAGTGGAGGCGTGATCATGGCAGCAGGACAGGATGGAGCGACAGAGGGATTCGTCAGGGGGAATGTAAGTGCGACCCTGGTAGGTAAGGATGCCTTCATCAAAGGCCCAATCGGACAATCGGGAATGGAATGCAGGGGGTATAGATCCATTGAGTGCTTGTAGAGCATTCAGAACAAGGGGATCATCCTTTGAGGAGGATGAGACCTTCTGATGCAAAGCAGCATCGATGACACGGACAAAGAGGGAGTCAGGGAGGAGTACAGTTCCGGTATTATCTGGGGTGTTGGGATGGAGGTCGGGGCAGTGAGATAGTGCATCAGGACCAGCAAGTAGGTGGCCAGGGACATGGATCATTTTTAGATCGAAATCTGCAAGGTCTAAAAGCCAACGTGCTTGGCGTCGGTTGAGGTTCTGGGCCTGGCAGAAGTATGTGAGGTTTTTGTGGTCAGTGAAGACCTGCACCAGGAAAGGGGAGCCGTGAAGGTAGTCTCACCATGCTTTGAGGGCTCGGATGATGGCCAGGAGTTCTCTGTCGTAGATGTCATAGTTCCATTCGGCGGGGGAGAATGAGGTGGAGAGATAGGAGCAGGGATGCCAATCTCCATTGACGTCAGTTTGTAAGAGAATAGCCCCTGAGGCATATTTCGATGCGTCAGTAGCGATTGCGAAGGGAGCGGAGGGATCGGGCAGATGGAGGATTGGTTTGGAGAGGAACAGTTCTTTTAGAGCATCAAAAGACTGCTGACAAGTTTCCGTCCAGTTCCATCCCGAGTTCTTTTTGGTGAGATCAATAAGGGGGCGTGCAATGGTGGAATAGTTGGGGATAAATTGGCAGTAAAAGTTGGTGAAGCCGAGGAACGAGCGAACTTCCTTTACTTTGGTTGGGGCGGGCCAGTTGGCGATTCCTTCAAGTTTAATGGGGTCCATAGCGAGTTGTCTGGGTTTAACAATCATTCCCAGATATTCCACTTCTTTGGCAGCGAAGGAACATTTCTCAAGTTTCAGGTGAAGGTCAAGTTCCTTCATTCGTTGTAGAACTCGTTTGGTTCTTTCAGTGTGAGTGGATTCATCTGGGGAAAAGATGAGAAGGTCGTCCATGTAGATGACGAGCCATCCTTCAGAGATCATGTCCCTGAACGAGTCGTTCATGAATTGTTGGAAGGTCGCGGGGGAGTTTGTGAGACCAAAGAACATGACTAAGGGTTCAAAGAGTCCTTTGTGAGTGATGAATGCCCCTTTCCATTGGTGTCCATCTTTGATTTGGACATTGTTATATCCCCATCGTACATCAAACTTTGTGAAGACCTTTGCGTCTTTGAGTTTGTCGACAAGGTCAGAGATTAGTGGAAGTGGATAGGCATCACGAACAGTATGTTCATTGAGGTATCTGTAGTCCTGGCAGGGATGGAGTTTTCCATCCTTTTTATTAATGAAGAAGAATGGTGAGGCTTGGGGGGAATTCAAGGGTCAAATCTTTCCAGCACAGAGATTTTCTTCAAGGAAGTCCTCAGTGGCTTTCTGTTCATTGGGCGACAAGGGGTAGATTTTCCTGACTTTGGGTACGAAGGAGTTGTCAAGATTAATTTCATGGTCATATGGGCGAGAGGGTGGGAGATGGTCTGCGGTTTCTTTAGTGAATACTGAGGCATATTCTTCGTATTCTGGGGGAAGTGATACAACGGGTTTTGCTTTCTCAGTGGCCATGGTGAGCTCAGTGGCAGTGGTAAGTTTCACAATGACGGGGGAACCTAGAGGAATGAAACAGGATCCACAGCGGATGATGCAATTAACTGTGTACACCTCTTTTGCTTGTTGACAAAACTGGGATTCAGTTTCGTAGTTGAGGAATTCATAGAGACATGCATCATGTACTGCGTGGACATTTAGGTGTCGAGGAGGTTGGGGAGGTTTTTCGGGGGTTTTGTGGGATCATTGGTTTGTGGTGTGAGTTTGATAAAGTTCTGAAGATTCGTCAGATGATTTGGGGATGGAGATGGTCTGGCAGGCCCAGTCAATGGTGGGGTTGGTCTTTCGGAGCCAGGGTAGTTCTAAGATGACGTTTTCATTTCCACAGTGCATGACGTAGAAGAGGATTTTGTGGGCAATTCCTTCAATATTAACGAACAGGGTGGTGGTGAAGCGAATAGCTCCCCTTTTGTTTGTGGATTGGTCAACGCTTCGTATAGGAATGGGTTTGGGGAGTTTCTCAGTGGGGAGTTTGTGTTTGTGAACAAAGTCCCAGTCAATGCAGGATATATTGGCACCACTGTCCACCAGGGCGCGGGCGTCGACGACTTTTGAGATGTGATCTGGGTCGATAAGCTGAATGGGGAGTTTTATTGCTTTCAATGAAGAGGATACAACTACAGAAGCACAAGTAAGGGAAGGAGAGACTTGCGTCGAACGAGTTCTCCTTTTCAAAAATCCCAGGAGAAGTGAACCTTTCGTATGGCCACTTCTTCTTCTTCTTCATCATCTTCAATTTCCTTTAACTCAGGGAGACCATCGACAGAGACTTTCTGGACCTTCTTCCCCTTTCGTCCAGAGGAAGGAAAGTTAGGACATTCATTGCTAAGATGTCTGCTTTTTCAGCAGTGGAAGCAAAGTCCTTTCTCGATGCATTGTTTTTGCTCTTCAGGGGTGAGCTTGGCAATGCGCACCACATCTACGTCCATGGCATTGGGGTCTTTGGGAGTGGGAGCAGGGGTGTTGTAGGAGCGGTAGGAGTTTTGGGATCCTCCAGTACGGAGGCGAGCAACCTCCCTAGCTCTTTCGAATTGGGTATGGAAGTGGGAGGCCTTCTCATACCATTCTTTGGCAGTGGTGGGAGGGGTATCCATGGAGTAAACACGGCGCATCAGGGGTTCGGGGAGTCCAACAGAATAGAATCTGATTAGGACATTTTCGTCAGTGATGTTGGCAAGGGCGGTGTTACTAATGAAACTAGCAGTGTAGGCGGCGAGAGTGGGGAGGTATTCTCCCTTCTTCTTGGGATGGGGGTTCATGTGAGTGTTGGATAACCATGAGATGGCATTGGCAACAGTGTCTTTAAGTACAAAGGATTTCTTGAACGACTTGCAGAAGTCGGCAAAGGTTCCAAAGTGGATTGAGGTAGAGGTAACCACTTGCTGTCTAAAAGTATTGGCCCAGACCAAGGCAGATCCTTTTGTCATGTAAGAGAGAGCGAAAGCGATTTGTTTGTCATTGGTGTCATAGACTGCTTCATTTACTTTAAGGTAAAAACGAACAGTGTTCAGCCATTGGTTGGCAGTGTCTGGGGACCCATCAAATGGTTCAGGGTTTCCAAGGCGGAGTTCAGTGGGTTTAGTAGTCATGGGGGTAAGAGACGGTGGTGGAGGGGGAAAGAAGATTTGTCCGGTGAGGGCAATTGGTGTAGGGGAAGGGGGAGTTGGGATGCGAGGGATGGAGAGGGAGGCGGAGAGTTGATGAGAGAGGTCTAAGGTGTCGTCTTCTTCCTGTTGGGAGGGGAGGGCAAGGTCTTGGTCGAGGGAAGATTCTTCATTGTCAGACAAAGTTTCAGAGGATTCAGAGAGTTCCTGAGGGGAACGGTTTCGCAGTGGTCCCCAGAGGGATGGAGGGAGTCGAGGTCGTTGAGCAATGGTGGAGCAGTGCTACAACGATGGTAGCCACGAAGGGTAGCTTAGATCTTTTGTTACGCTTGGCCCGGGTGGGGATGAGCGTAGCCTCGAAGGACTGAGATCTAAAGGTTCTAAGAGAGAGTGTGCACTTAATGGTAGTATGAAGTCCAGGGAAGACGTTCCACAAAGGAACACAAGGGTTTCAAGGTTCGAAGGTTCTAGGTTCAGAGCAACTGGTCAAATGCCAGAAGGAGCTTGAGACAAGAGAATAGATTCAAGGTGATAATCGAGGAGATCTAAGCTAGAGTACAAGAGATAGGTATAGCGGGTTTATATACCTGTTTACAAGACTAGGGCAGGCATAGCTAGGGCAGGTTATAGAAAGCGATAGAACAGAGTGGAAGATGAAGGAAGTGATCGCTGACGAAGCAAGTGAGATAAGGAGAATAAGCATGGGTGAGTCAGCGATAAGGAAAATATTGTCCACATAGGGGATTGAACAGGCGAGTTCAATGCGAGTACACGAAAAGCGTATAGTGAAGTAAAAGAAAAAGGACAAGTCATAACAGTCGGCAATTGACTGAGAGCCCACAAACGTTGGAACAGGTGCTGGAACCTGAAACCCGAAGTGACCGTCCGGTGTGGTGTGCGTAGTGACTGGCATTATGGCCTGCACCATGGGAACTGGGTGAGAAGGTGGAGCCGCTGAGGCCTTCATGGATGTAGATTAGTTTTTTTTGTAAACGGCTGGAAAAATGCATACCTTTTTCTTTAAACCTTTGCCAGAACGATGAGGGGCCTTCCTCCGAGGACGGTGAGGAGTCGGAGCCATGAGATTGACAGGCTCATCATCAGGCAGGTTAACCTTCCGTCTAGGTGGCTGGCACGGTGTCTCAATGGCAACAGCTACCCTTTCTAACTGATCTGTGTAACCACCTTGACCAGCAGTCACTCTTGCCGAGCATCGTGTGTGGGGGGCAGGTGGCTGCGGGGGATCTTGCACAGTGGGAGGCTGCTTGCAACGTTTCCCAGCCATCTCTGTGGAGACAGGAATGAGAAGAAAACTTCAGTGACTCGAGGGTCCACTGTTCAACAAGCAAAGCCTTTTAAGAGTCAATAATGCAGTGCACGGCCCTGTCATGTTGTGATAGAGAGTAATGCGGCGTACCAGGGATACGTCAATTCAGAACATGGTTGAAGTTGAGTGAGCTGATGTAAACCGGGTGTAAGAGCCAGCCACAAAATTACATACATAAAAGAAGTGAGGGGCAGCATGACATACCACTCTATACTATGAAAAGACGCTGCAGATCTCATACATCATACTAGTATCTGCACATACTTACAAGCCCCCGGGTCACACAACTTCACAAGATGTATGCTGTTTCTGCGTGGAGTTTCTCCACTCATGCCATTGTTGTGATATGACGACTTAGAATGCAGTGTCTCGCAAGTGAGAGGCCTCAGAAGTGACAGCAGTACTGACTGGTCGACCAACTTGCATGCTGTCGTGTCCATGCAAAAAGACGCGTGCAGATCGAGTGATCCCAGATACTCCAGGTTGACGGGGGTGGTGGTGAGCGAGTCCGACCAGTTGAAACTCAACGACAACTGGATGACGTGCAAATGAGACCGATGCAACTCCCTAAACGGCTGTAATTATATCCCCATTTCCCCACATCCTGCAGGTTTGATCCAAAGTGGCGAGGTCCAGTATCTGAGAGCGCAAGTCGATGAATGCCCGAAGCGTTGACACGCTCGTCAGCACGCGCAATCTATCATTGATGAATGGCTCCTGGGACACCTCTGGAACCTTCGATGGGATGACTGCAAAATGACGTGCAAAAAAGTCTTCCCTTGTGTGCAGATATTGCATGGTTGTATCCGATGTACAAGGGTGCACGCAGAGCTGGTAGATGATATGGTAACACTGCACGCTCAGCACTGGGAGGACATTGAAAAGTGGTTCTGCATGCATCACCGCCTTGCGCTGTTGTTCTACATCCTTGCCCTTAGTTCTCATCCGTGGTATGCCAACATTGACAAGATTGAGGATGACATGGGCACATGTCTGCTGTGCTCCGATCGCATGCGGGTTTTGAATCTGATGCTCGCTCTCTGCACCGCCAAACAAGAGGAAATGGCTGAAATTGGGTATGTTGATCCACGTTCTGTGTTACAGATGAGGAGGACGAGGATCGCGGTCCTGATAGCTTGGTCCTGTGGCTCTTGAGTTTCTCTGTCTGCAGTGCCAGCACCGGTAATATACTCTGCGGTTGTTTCAGCTGTATCAACGTCATCCAATGAATCAACGTCCAGCAGCTTCCTGAAACCGCTGAGGATGTGCTCGGAATCGGTAATACGTTCAATGAGTGTGAGCAGGCTTGTGACGAACGTCGAACAAGAGAGCTGAGAGATGATCCTGACAGCGAGGAGGACAAGCTCTGGAATGCTGGATATGCTGTGGTCGCAGGGATATACTTGGTCCCATATGTCAGTGCTTGATCGAACCGTGTGTAAAATGATCTCGAGTGGAAACTCGGAAAGGATGGGAACCAGTATGTCGAGGAAGACATCCTAAATCTTGAGTACTCGGTGAAAGATGTGGAGGACATGAATTATTGTGAGCAAGAAGTAAGGTTCTTCAGAGGGGTGCTCGTGCTCAAAGCCTTCGATACCGTCGACAATGTAGGAAAGGATGGTGGATTGGAGAGGGGAATTCGTGAGCAGGCCAGCGAGCATTTCGAAACCTGGATGGATGAGCAACAGGATGACAGTCTCTCGTTTCAGTGACCCATCTTCACTCGCCCTGACCAGGTTCTCTATCTCCCAACCTGGCAGGGCATGTTCGACGAACTTGAGGCACAGATCATTCAGGAAAGCAGTGCCAGTGTTGGCTAGATGCGTCATGGGCACACGCGGTGCAGCTTCGGGTGCATTTGTAGACAAGAAGGGACAGAGTCCACTACTACCGGTAAGCCGTCTGCAGGGCATCGGAGAGTCGCTCACTGGAAGTGGAACATCATGCTCAGCGGGTGTCTGATTCCGACCAACCGATGGAAAAGCAACTGGTGGAGATGGATGTCTATTCTTGGAGCCCGATGTGTCAGGCTATGAAAAATCTTTGAGTATGACAGACATCTAATGAAATGCTCCAACTCACGTGAGATGAAGCAGAGGGTGATGGTGTTTGGTTCATGCTCTCAAGTGAGCCCGCCTCTTCAGGAAGTGGGGCGCAGGCAACAGAGTGGGGCAATGGAAGGTGACTCCTGAAGCGGGATCAAAGCCGTGGGGTAGAGATGGACAGCGGGGTTGAAGCAGAGTGTCTCAACGGGGTTGAGAAGCCACCTGATTGTGCCGATGACTTGCGCTTCATGCTTTGGTATGTCTTGCTGAGGCCAATATCTCGACCGTTTGGTCTTATCATGGGAGAGAAATAAACAAATGAATGGTAATGAAGTGCACTGAAGCGACTCACTGATGCGTTGTAGGGTTGCCAGTGAACTCCTGTATGTGAAGGAGAGCCCCGACTCGGATGGGGGAATGCATGGGCAGCAGGATGGACCATTCACTGAGCAGAGAATCAATGTGTAAAGAGTCGAGAGAGACGAAATACGAAATACAGTCCAGGGCGCTTGAGGGGATTGACTACTAGTACTACGATGCAGGTACGGCTGGCATTGACAATGTACGATAGGCTCGGAGTGAGAAGCGAAGTTGCGGGGAGACATTGGATGGCCAGACGTCCAGAAAACGCTGTCACTGATGAGAATGTCGTATACGCGGTACTTTACTTTGAAGCCTGGTAGTCATAGTAGGAAGTTACGAGGGAGAAGACGGCGTGGCGTGTAGGGTAGATCTGAGGCAACTCAAGCAAACACCCCAAATTTGACTCGTCACTCCCGGAACGTGACATGGAGTGGAATTGGGGTAAAATACGACAGCGGGTATGTGCAGTATGTACAAACAACACAGAAAGGACGATGTACAGTCATATACTATCTGAAGTATCAAACTTCGGGAGATATCCCCCCTAAAATTCCATTAGTAACCTCACATGTGATTGAATGCAATGACTATGTACTATTCTCATTGGAAAGGCGGCGCCGTTTGCAAGCAGAAGGGAGGTCCGCCAATGAAATCCCACTCTTGCGGATTTCATTGCACAGGTACCCGAGATCATACTCGGTAGCGTCCAACTTTTTTTGCACCTGCTCCGCCCGAAACTTGAACAGATCACCAATTGCAGTGTTCTCGGCGAGCTGGGTGCTGATGACATCCTGCTCCAGCTGACGAGCATGGCGTTGAGCCCTCACGATTTTAAGAAGAAGATGAGCTTCGTCTCTCTCGGAATCGTCTTTGCTGTCGCTGGTGGTGACACTCTCCTTGGCCTGAGATCGTCAGTAGATAGATTGGATTGAATAATCGTTACTGACCCCAATGTAATCTCCTGGTCGTGAAGAAACTGACGGTGATGAAAAGGTGAATGATGTACTCAATTTCGAAGGGTGTTGGGTGCGGGACAGGAGTGGCATTGTAAAATGAGATACACGGGGTGATGACAGGACCTTGAATGCTCCAATGGCCATTGGTGTTCCTCTCTCCAGATTGGAGGGCGATAGAACACTGCCCTGATGGGTGAGAGATCGAGGAATGGATGTGGCCGTGTTCATCAAGACCAAATTTGGTGAGTCCACACCAGGGGTACCGGGAACAGTGGAAGTTGAGCGCTGCTGTTGGAGGACTGCGGCCTGAGGAGCCTCACCATTCTCATCACCGTCGAAAGAGTCTGAGCTATGAAGTGGTGGGTGAGTCATTGTTGAACGGAAAGAGTGTGACACAACCCTTTTTCTTTCTTTTCGCAGCTGAAGGTCAGATTATGTGTACGAATCTCGTAATATCACCAGCCTATCTCCTCAGCCATCGCTTCAAGTTGTACATATTGGCACCATAACACGAGCCTGAGGCTCTTGCAATTAAATCAGCGAGTTCTCTGCATGAATTCTCAGTTCAATGCCTAACTGCCCCAAGTGCTACAAATTCTTTGCGAGTATCAAAAGCGTCGTGCTTCATCAAGCCCAGCCTAAATCTGCCTGTAACACAAACCCTCCACCCAAGAGAGTCGTCATCCATGTCCGACAGCAGGATGACACTGTTGACATGGCGGCTGCTGGGACTCGGATGGATTCCCAATCCACAGAGTCTCAACTTGAACAGGACTCACACGAAGATCTCGCTGCGGCGGAATGGGACATGGTGAACATAGACGAAGATCCTGCTGTGCAACAGGACATTATGATGAATGGAGTACACGACGTAGACGAAGATCCTCACCCTCCTCCTGTCAATGCAGACCCGATACCTCCAGAAATACAGGCATTGCATTCTATGACTAACTGGATGGTCGACCGGTATGTAAATGCTGGACAAGTCATGGGAGATGGGCAGACATTCCTTGCCTGCTTTGCACTGGATAGTTTCTTGGTCCATCGCAAGCTCAACCCGTATTACCCGTTTTCGACCCTTGCAGACTGGAAAATGGCCAACTTTCTCCTCACATCAGGTCTCAGCATAAGGGCGATCAATACCTATCTATCCCTTGAACTCGTACATTGATTCGCTTGGCTGGATTGCGCATCTTTGTTAACCCTGCCTTCCCGTCTCTAGACAAAGACACTGCCCCTCTCATTTCAGTCTGCAAAGGAACTGCGCTTCCACGTGGAGATTCTCCCTTCTGGGCCTGTTTGGAAATTCAAGGTCGTTCCTACCACCCATCCAACAAAGCAGCCAGTGCATCTTTACTACCGCGACTCCCTCGATTGCATAGAATCATTATTCAATAATCCAATCTTCGCCAGCAAGATGGATTTTTCCCCATACCATTTGTTCACCACTGCAGAACGAATTGTACGGGTGTACACAGAGTGGATGAGCAGTGACACCGCATGGGAACTGCAGGTACGAGCTCCATCATTTCTTGTATATTCACGTAGCTGATACCCTGTCCCCCTTGCTAGTCACAGATAACGGATGGCGGCACACTCTGCGGTGTCATCCTGTCCTCCAACAAAACAAACATTACCAATGTATGTGGAGGTAGAGTCGCGCACCCGTTACTCATCAGTCTCACAAATATCAGAATGAAGACTCGCAATAAGGCCTCATCACATGCCTTTCTCCTTCTCGCGTTAATGCCCATTCCACAATTCGTACATCCAACCACCTGAATCTGTTCAGTACTGGAAGCCCAGCTGTTTCATCAATGTTTAGACATAGTCCTCGAACCACTCAAGACTGTGGCGCACATTGGGAGGATGATGTCGGACCCCTTAGGCAACCTCTGTTATTGTTTTACCCTGCTCATGTCTTATATCGTCGACACGCCTGAATCGGCCATGCTGGCATGCATACAAGGACAAACTTCTCCTGTCACATTGGCAAAGTATGACCAATTCAGAGATCCGAACCAGTGTCAAATATGAGAAGGTGCCCTCACTATGACACAACTTCAATCCATCAATGCGGACCCTGCAGACATCGAGGCCTACTTCAAAGAGTGTGAAAAATACTGTCTCAGTGGGGTCTCTCATCCTTTCTTCCAGGACTGGCTGCTTTCTTGTCCTTCACGGTTCCTGACCCCCAAGTGTTTGCACCACTGGCATCGCTTTTTCTGGGATCATGATTTAGGGTGGTGTATAGAAGCACTCGGTTCTCGTGAACTCGACTTCCGCTTCTCTGTCCTTCCACCTGTCACCGGCATGTGTCATTTCAGTCAGGGTGTCACCCAGTTGAAGCAAATCACTGGGCGGATGCAGCGAAACACACAACGATACATTGTAGTTGTGCTAGCTGGCTTTCCCGACGCCAGAGTTGTCACTGCTATCCGGGCATTGATGGACTTCCGTTATCTCGCACAGGCTCCAGCCATTTCCTCCACCACTCGTGACAAGATTGCTGCTGCATTGGCAGAGTTTCACCAGCACAAACAGGCAATCCTCGACCATGGCCTCCATCGCGGTGGGCAAACCAAATTACCACTTGAGCACTTCAATTTCCCAAAGCTCGAGTTGTTGCACAATGTAGTTCCGAGTATCAACAATGTTGGAGGCATCCTCCAGTGGACTGCTGATACCACCGAACATGCCCACATCGAAGTCATCAAGGACCT
>JBBPTD010001254.1:0-11425 GCA_038093895.1 Boletus aff. mottiae
GGTTGTGGGGTGTTGGTGGGAGTTGGCGTTGTGGTATTGGTACTATGGCCCGCACCAGCGACAGTAAACTATGTGATACGTCAGACCGTCGTTTTGCAAGGAGTACCGCCAATTCAGACTCACGTAGATCGTATCATCCGAAACACCACGCTCGACAACCGGCAACAACACGGGCTGGTAGTTTATTGCAGCGAGAAGAGTAGACATCTTGTACGTGCCCTTGGGAAGGCCACCGGTGACATTGGCATACAGATGACCGTTAGCATCTGCCTTATTGTTCAGCGCCACAAAGAATGCAAACTTGGTTGGGTCTGTGGGAGTGGTCTGGTTGAGTGACTCGAGAGCCTCGATAACGACGTGCGCATGCCCCTGGATAAGACCAGTAGTTGGATCGAGTTGCTGAGGTGCCGCGACGTAGTTTGTATTTGGGTTGACAGAGTAACCCGTGGCAAAGTGCTTCACGGCCAATGTAATTCGCAACGTGGTGTTTTGCGGCACGACAGCGAGGTTGACAGGCGTGACAAACTTTGTACTCGGCATTTTGGAAGTGGAAGGGATCGCCCCCATTGGAGCAGGGTTACAAGAACCGTTCTTGAGCTGCTGACCATTGGTGATGGGAAGGTGGGGGAGCGTAGCGCAATAATTGATGAAGTTGTTGACGGACATCAATGAAGCCACTTCGCCAGCCGTTGAAGTGGTCGTATTCAGACCATTCTTCGAGAAGTTCTTGGCGATCACAGAAGATAAGAGAGTCAACGAAGTTTGGCCCGGGGAAGTGCTCGAATTGGTGGAGCCAGAATCACACGGCGAGTCGGGTGGGGTCGGCGTTGTAGGTGAGGTTGCGTTAGCAGGATTGGTACCATTGACTGCTCTAGCGACGGTGGTGCGCGTCTTCAGACCAGTCTGCGTCGTGCAGGTGGCAGTCGTCCCAGATGAGTCAGATAATGGCAATGCTGCACATCTAATGATCGACGAGTCATTTGTCTGTTGTAAGATTAACACTACCAAGACTTACGTCAAACCAGGACCACAGGGCGACAAGACATACTTCCCATTGACACATCGGGCCAATTGACCATCAATACAAGCGTTGCCAGAGGTACAGGACGACGAAGCATTGCTATGATATAGATCAGAAAGGAACGAGGCATAAAAAGCAGATGGGACTAAACTTACTTTGGGTTGATGGCGTCTATGCCATTTTGTTGCTGGAAACTACTCGACCAACGTTGTATAAGATTTGGGCGGGCCAAAGCCAGAGAGGCAAGCAACAATGTAGAGAACAGAGTGAACTTCATAATTTAGGATGTTAGATGTGTAGAAGCGGGTCGAAGGACTGTGAGTGGGGGGCAGTCAATGCCTCTCGGGAAAGAAGCGCTAAAGAAACACGAGACGATGAGGCGATGTGCCATGACTGCCCTGTTCTTATACTGTTGGAGTTGTAAGGTCTTTTCGAGGCTGGATATGGACAACAATGGGGACTGAAGTACTGAGGTGACACGATGGTCAAAGTTGAGTAGCACCGTGGACACCGATCAACGCTTTGTCCCACGTCTTGATCCATCCCCGATCATGGAACAAGCGACCAGAATTCGAGTCGGTGCAGTATGGGATACATCTTTCTCATTCCCTTGACCAGACTTCAACTGTTTCTATACAGATTCTCTTCGATCTGGATGGGTAATGCTTATCCACTCAGAAATATTTCAATTGCTGATATCGTTCGTTGCAGTACCCTCATCGACTCTACTCCTGGCGTCGTCTACGCCTGGGATGAATTCCGCAAGCAGTATGATCTCCCAAGCAACGTCGCCCATTTAACCCACGGGAGGAGACTGAAGGACACATTGCGCGAATATTGCCGAATCACGGACGAGACAGAACTCGAGGTGAGTAGACCCGCCAATTGATGACCGTGCGCCGAGGTACGATCAGAGCCATCGTAGAAAGAGATCATGCGCTTCGAACTGTTGGTAGTCAATCAAAGGGGTGGTCTTGGTCCTCAAGTCCTCAACGGGGCACAGAAACTGCTTAACGAGGTAACTACCATCGAACTTATTGGCAGTATACAATCCAGGCTCACTATGTCGAGTCCAGCTCAGTGAGATAGCACCAGATAAATGGACCATCGTTACGTCATGTATCCATCCAGACATTTTTTTTGTGGCTGGTGATGACGGCTCTACCAGCGTCTAGATTCTACGCCAACCACGCTATCCCCAAGTGCTCATTACCGTTGCCGCAGCAGGGTTATGTGACAGCGGACGATGTCACCGAAGGCAAACCTAAACCAGGCCCATACATCGCGGGTGCAGCCACGCTCGGTATACCGCCCGGGAAATGTGCGACCATCTTACTACTTATTCTGACAACCCCCTGGTTCTGATGTACATCAGGTCTGGTGATTGAAGACGCACCTTCTGGGCTCAAAGCAGGGCGCGCTGCTGGCGCTCGAACACTTGCTGTTTGTACTTCTCATCAATCCCAAATACTCTTGAGGGAAGCAGACGGCAGCCTCGACTACATTGTACAGGACCTAGAAGCGTACGTTGCCTCACACTGAACCCAAATTACTCGTTGTTGACTTTTGCCAATTGTATAGGGTCTCAGTCAGCTTAGTGGACGATCAGCTAGAGGTCTCACTGACTACGATACCACAGAACTAGAGATTTAATGTGTGCAATGTGTGCATCATGGCGAATAGAGAGGCATGCGACGAATAATAAGTATACCGATGTAACAAGCACAAACTACAAAAGGTTGATCTAGACGATGGAAGGACATTGGAGTGCAAGTCAAGAAACAATTCTGTAACTAAATATTTGTGGGCAGATTCCACCTGGCGGATGAGGAGGAAGTGCTGAGTGTAACATCTAACTGCTATCTGCGGTCGCAGCGAATGTGAACGTTTCAAGACGCCCCCTTCCTTGACATTCCTTCTGAACTAAATCAGAGAGCGCCTTGAACTGAGGTGGATCAATCAACATGACCTGATGACACACTTGTCAATTGAACGTGTGTGCGGATATCATGACCAGCTTACATATTCCCACATCTCCGCCTTCTCCACTCGCTCGACTTGTTCGGCCGTTGGTTTAATCCGTTCATCTAACCCTTCTCCGTGTTCAGCGAAAACCGCAACACGGACCCACATCCGTGCACGTTGAATGGGTAGTTTTGATCCGGACTGAATCAGCCGCAACGTTTCGGAAACCTACTCCCGCGTTGGCTCAGACCCATGGCAGCGACAGCAAACTAATATGTGATATGTTAAACCGTCATCATTTTGCAAGACTCACATAGATCGTGTCATCCTAAACACCATGCTCGACAACCGGCAACAATACAGGCTAGTGGTTCATTGCAGCGAGAAGAGTAGACATCATATGGCTGACTCCAGCGTCTACGTTCGGCCTGTACATGGCATCAACGTTCACAATCACAACAAATACCACGACCGACCACCATCTTGGAACGGATACGGTCCTCCCCAACGCGATTTCCAATGCTTGATGTTATATTTATTCCTTCGTGTCACGTCATCGTACTCCTCATTGGTCACCCACCCGTCCAGTCCCAGAAACAACCCCTTGGCCAATACCCTCACGCGCCACTCGTATTCTGCCAGCTTAGGATACGCCTTGCAATGCCTTGCGACTTCATTGGCATCCCACGAAATGGGAAAGGACTTTCCAGGAGCGAGATCGTTCCAATCTTTTTCAAAGTCCAATAGTGCCTGCCGCACGGTATGTGTGCCGTTGTACCACGTCTGCGACGCTCTCACTATGAACGTTACGATACGGTCCATGTGGGGATACGTCATCTGGGCAGTAAAGAGGGCGTTACGTTGCATGATGCAGGCTTCGTAGTACTTGTGGAGTCGAGCGAGTTTTTCGTCGCGTTTCAGATATGCCTGTTCAAGTTCTTCCTCTGAATACGTCTCGGAGTCGGGGGGGAAGAATCGGTAAGATATGCTTGCGTGGGACGATAGTGATACGGTTGTCTCCACAGTATTCTATGCACTGGGCGAAGGTGGCCTGTAGAAAGAGTGGCCCGACGCTGATGCCCTGCTAACCGACGATAATGGCTATGTCAGGCGGACCCTCAGAAGAGACGAATATGTTGGTTGCCTGAAGATTGGTGTGCCAGAGCATGGGAGCACAGAACTCGTCTGGAGGAAGGATGCTTGGTATGATCGCAATAATTTTGTCGAGGAGACGGATGTGAGTATCAGGTTCTTCGTCGTGGTTGGGACGGTAAAAGATGTCCCGAGGGTTGCGAGGAACGGCAAAGTTTGCCAGCCATTGCTTTTCAATTTCTATGACTGCCTTGATGTAAGACAACGTATCTGGCCCTGGAAGATGGGTCAGTGGATGTACGGAGCACAGCGGAACTGACAAGGGCCACGATCGACGTCCAACAAGCTTCTCTTTCCACGCCAAATATCCGAATTAACTTAAGGGCCTATGCGAAATCGATCGGATCCATCACCCTCCACGCCTTCCGCATAAAGTGGACGCTGTTGCAACTCGGGAGACACGTCTTCCTTGTAATAAATGCTCCCTATGTGGGAAAAACGAGACCGCGTGAATTTGCACTCCAAGTCGGCAACCCGTTCCGCGAAGGCTCGCATTCTAGAACCGTGCATGTTCATCTTGTACAACTCCATGCCCTGTAAGTATTCCATCAGGATGTACTCGGCTCCAACTTCGGATCCATCCGCTTTCGCGTTCCAGCTCAGAACACGCGGAACAGGCAAACCGAGGATGTTTTTCGCATAATCCATGGTCGCGGCTTCGCTCATAGTGGAGAGATGACGCGGTGTCACGTGTGGACAGGGGATTTTGGCGACTAGCTTTGCACCGTTATCAAAAGTCAAGAGGAAATACTTGCTGAGGACATCTAACAAAGGAGGTTAGGACATGTGACACGACAGATAGAGAGCACTACCTTCCGTGGTCTTGATCATCTCAACACAGCGATTCGCTTTTACGACTGCTGCAGCGACTCGCTTGAGGCATCGACGTTGAAGGACACATACTGAATGCATGTTTCTGAAATATTAAAGATCAAGATAAGCCATCAACAGTTTGAGAGACAATCACCGACGTTCTCGTTCGTTGTAAATCCACCTTCCAGAAGTGTACTGGAAGAAGTGTTCGTCCTCTGAGGAGAACGTCGCGTTTCTCGACTAGGAATGTCCCCATGTCCAAGTCGAGCCAAGTTGCGGAACAATTTGAGGAGCGACTCATCCTTGTACACATCGTCGAGGTTCAGTGTTGAAATGTTGGCCCCTATCTTATATAACCTTATAACCTTTTAGTCAATCCGGTACGACCCAGTGACTGCCATGTATGACCCACCAAGTTGTATCCTCAGCATTGTAATCTTGCATTAATTTGACAGGATGAGGAACATGAATGAGATGTACAATAAGTTGTGGTCATGGTAGCTCGTCCTCGATCGACTCCAGTGCCCTCGTCTTCGCGTATCTCGGTCTGCAGTCGCTCCTGCGTTGTCAATACTAGTCAATAAACAGCCAAGGGCTTATAGGTGATCTGGGGACGAATCGGACGGACGTACAATGATGTGGCAAGACGGCAGCCTCGACTACTACATTGTACAGGACCTAGAAATGTACGTTGCCTCGCACTGAACCCAAATTGCTCACAGTTGACCTTTGCCAATTTGTATAGGGTCTCAGTCAGCTTAGTGGATGATCAGATAGATGTCTCACTGACTACGAACTAGAGATTTAATGCGTGCATCATGGCGAAAAGAGGGGCATGCGACGAATAATAAGTATACCGATGTAACAAGCACAAACTACAAAAGGTTGATCTAGACGATGGAAGGACATTGGAGTGCAAGTCAAGAGACAATTCTGTAACTAAATATTTGTGGGCAGATTCCACCTGGCGGATGAGGAGGAAGTGCTAACTGCTATCTGCGGTCGCAGCGAATGTGAGCGTTTCAAGACGCCCCCTTCCTTGACATTCCTTCTGAACTAAATCAGAGAGCGCCTTGAACTGAGGTGGATCAATCAACATGACCTGATGACACACTTGTCAATTGAACGTGTGTGGCGGACATCATGATCAGCTTACATATTCCCACATCTCCGCCTTCTCCACTCGCTCGACTTGTTCGGCCGTTGATTTAATCCGTTCATCTAACCCTTCTCCGTGTTCAGCGGGGACCGCAACACGGACCCGCATCCGTGCACGTTGAATGGGAAGTTGTGATCCGGACTGAATAATCCGCAGCGTTTCGGAAACCTACTCCCGCGTTGACTCAGACCCACGGCGACCCACAAACCAACCGCGTACCTGACTTTTGGCGTTCTTGCCCACTTTAACACTCACGCCTGCCTCTGCCATCGCTTTCTCGATCATCCCGACAGGATACGGACGCTGCGTCGCAGGATCAACACATTTCTCCGCCACGAGGGTTGCAATTTCTTTGCGCAGGGAAGCTAGATCGTGTTCACGTTCTTTCTCGCCGACTTGAAGCTCTCCCTTTTTCAATATCTAGGGACAGAGTCAGCATGAAGAGACACGATGAAGGTGGTAGAGGACCGAACCTCTTTCACAACGTCATCCACGGACGATGTTCTAAACGCCTTCTGAAGGTCATCCGACTTTGCTACTTCACCTTTAGAGACGTTTGTGAACACATTTGATATTTGGAGGACGTCATCTAGACTGGTTTCACTTGGAACACACGATGAGACTGAGCGATTGATGGGTGATGGGAGCAAACTGACATGCCGTTCCGCCATTCTTGTACTTTATTCTTGTAGCACGCAATCTGTGATCTGAGTGTAGGTGCAAGCCTATTTGACAAGAGTAGGATTATTTCATACCTCGAAACGTTTTCCGCCTTTTTTCAGGCGAACGATGGAGACATTTGTCAGTCTTGGAAGGATGTGAGGCTGATGCGACTAAGAGATGCCGAGTACCCACTTTATTTGATTGGAAGGCTGATTGATGGGCATCGCGAGAAATGTAGTACAAGTCTGTCTGATACAAGGAAGACACTGATACAAGTACTGGATGATGGATGAGTTAGTTCAAGGACGGTTCCGATATTTAGGAGCTATTTATGTCACTACCGTATTAGACCTAAGGTTTAAACAACCTCGCAAGGAATCAAAATGTAGTGAATGTCCATGAATGTTTAACATTGCACGTAATTACCAGGGAAGACTCCCTCTTCCCCGTTCAGGCGGCCAGTCCACCAATCTTCCTGACTTTCTGTCTTTTTCACGATCACGATCCGATCACCAGTCTTGAACGACAAATCGCCGTCGGCCTGAACAAGGCGGGAGCTCAGTGGGAGCTCCTGGTCAGGATTTTTCTTGCTACTTACCTGGGCATCAAAATCGTACAGCGCCGTAACGTACTCAACCACAGGTTCAGATTTTGGTTTAGGCTTGAGTGGCGGGGGCGGGGGCGGCCGCTTTGTCGCAACAGTGGCAGCAGCATCACCATTTCGGTGATCTGAGGCAGAATAGGGAGGTGGTGGTGCGGCTGACTGGCCAGGTGGCGGTGGCGGTGGAGGTGCCTTCTTCACAAATGACGAACTACCGTACGCAGGAGGTAGATTGGAGCGCGAGGCAAAACTTGCGGTGCTTGATGCAGTTATTGCACTGGGAGTACGTCCTATAGGTGCACCGGCACCACCTTCCGCACGTTTCGTTTGAACAAGCTTGGCTGTATAAACCAGTCAGCAGGTCTGGTGCACGGGTATAAGAATATGATTCGCGCACATGTGGACACGATTCGTTTCGTGATGCCGAGGTCCTCGATTTGGCTCCAGGCATCCGTGCGGTTGTTCTCGTAATCGGATTGGATCTGCGAGCTTGGACAGTTGGCGACATTGTATTTGCCCTCGGCGAAAGAGTTGATCTTCTCAAGGAATAGATAGTAAATATTGAGCCTCGTGGATTAGTCTCACCTAAGGGATGCTGAAAACGATCAAGAAACGAACGTACTGCATGTAATAATAGGAGTGGAATAGAGGATCAATGAACTGGGTTGCGAGCTGCATGAATCGAGGAAGATCTTGCTTGAGCAAGTTGTTGATATAATCATATTCATTTGTCGCTGTCTCAAAGTCTTGCTCGAGCTATAAACACAGGTTAGAAAGATGAATTGTCCCCAACATCATGCGTGCAATGATGGTTGACAAACCTTGAACAAGTTCTTCTCGTCACTCAAGCTCTTCTCCTTCTTGTCTCGAAGCTTCGTTAACGAGTTATTGAATCGATCATAATCAATCAACTTGTGGTCACGTTTCGTGACCGTCTTTCTGATGACTTTCAGAACCCCTTGGAACTCCCTGACGGGACCAACCACACGACTCTCGATGAGCTCAAGCTCCGGTGCTATGGCAGAGCGGAGTTCATCCAAGTGCTCAACATAAGAAGGAGTGTTTGCGATCGTGGCAGCGGCATCAGGGTGTTTGCTGCCTAGGCTGAGTTCCCCCGACAACGGTGAATAGAGGAAGTTGAAGTGGTTCCCAAAGCCATATGCGCCGGTCATGAGAGCTTCGAAACGGGGGATCGATATTGATATTAGCTAGAAACCTCGATGCGGATTGCATACCTGTGACTGCCTCAGTGTAGGCTTTCGTGTCCTTGAGCAACTTCTCGGTAGACTGTTCTAGAGCAGACAAGTGAGCGTTGTAGTCGTCAAATTCGGGATCGGATGACTCTGGGAACAACATGGAATCATTTGCAGCAGCACGGGAACATCCTTGACTGACTCTTCGAAAAACCAGTTTTCGAGGTGACAAAATGAGGCGTCCTGTGTGAGACAGTGTAAGTGTCTGAATGAAAGCGATGATATGCAAGATCGACTGGGGTGATGTGTTGCGTCCGATCTCGGGCAGTCCGCCTGGCGTGGAGGATAACTCACCGTTTGATGGCTTTCGCAAATCCTTTCATATCGCCGTGGTTGCTGGATACTGTCCGGCTAAAGAAGTTGCTACGATGTGCAAGGACTAGTGGAGCGTGAGGGTAGTCCGTGCAACGGCGATTATGTCATCGGACACAGCCATTGCACCGCTTTCGGCTCTCGACACTGCGGCCCGCCGAGGGCGCAGTCAGCCACAGTAAATCGTTGCTTTGCACTGGGAGCCGGAGGCTCTGGGGTGATCAGGAAGTGCAGTTAAGTATATATAGTGTTCGTCTGCGAAACACGACATTCGAAAGAGTGGGGCTCGTGTAGAGGCGTCAGATGGCAACTCATGAAATAGCCTGAGGTTGGATCGCAAGGCAAGAGTTCTATTTGATGCACTGGAAGTCACCACCCCAGACTGACAGCACGTGAAGATAAGAGTCTGAGTAAGGTGCCAACTCAAACTAATTTGCCGACGCCGGTAAGGGTACAGTTTTCTGTCATAATAAGAAGATCTGATGGAAGACGGGCTGCGGAGCTTGGTGTAGAGAAATGTGCGGCTGGAGCATGGAGGCTCGCATCGCCACTGGTCGGCCCGAATCCCGCCACGACGTCATAAGTTGATACCGCCTTTATGACATCACCATGCTTTCGTCGCCGCAAACTTGTCCCAAACTTGTCCCAAACAACCAATTAACTCATCATCATCAATGCGTCCAGTTATTCCCACCTCCGCACGCGGATTGCGTCGTCACATTCACGCAACACCGTGGGTGTCGAAATCCGTAAAACATAAAATATCAGAGGCAGCGGACAAGGTGTGCTCCATCACCGGATCTGTAACTTCCAAACGTATTAATCGAATAGGTCAACAAAAAGGTCGGCGAGGGTTTGGCCGCCGCGATAGAAACCGGCGAGAAAGCCACAGAAAGGACAAAGGAGACCCTGGGTAAATAAAACTCACAGATACCCAGTCGTTATTGACACGCCCCTTATCAGGAGCAGCAACTAAACACGCAAAGGGAAAGGCCGAAGGAGCGAAAGAGGGAGTAGACCGAGTGGTACAGAATGCCAATGGTGCAAGCGAGGACGTACGTGCACACCCTCTTTCCTCGTAAATAAAGCTGAGATCTCTGGGAAGGTGGTTTCAGGGGCTAAAGAAACTGGGAAAAAACAAAAGGATTTGTAATCAACGTCCGAACGTCGTGAATACCTTCTCATACTTGTATACGGGACCCGACGGCGGGTCGTATTGTTCTAGTTGATTCACGTGCAACCGAGCACTCGGCACCGTACGCAGACAATAATTTTTTTTCGCGTATATGCGTCCAATGACTCTTGAGGCTTGAAGCTAATCCTCCGCCTTGGAGGAAGGCGTCTCACCTTCCCTTCATTGTCCCGAGTTACAAAGTGTCGCAGAGAAGTTGGTAGACCGACTAGCTGGGTAGCCACAGAGCTACTTTGCCAAGGTACAAGAGAACGAAAACCACATGATGCTCTCCATTGCTCAGCAGTACCTGAGCCAGGTCATGGGATGGATCGATTCTGACTGTCAAATGTTGTCAACTTTCTCTGCCAGTTACCCACCGTTTCCACTAACAACGAGGTCATTCCATTTTGGATGTTGGCAACCGGCTGCGGTTCCGAGTCTACCCTCGAATGAGACGCTCTCGAGCGGCGAACAGATATCATGCAATGGCACCGACAATGTGAAAGCGAGACCTGTTTGATCATCACCGGCCGTGCATCACCCCTGGCATGTGACAGAGGCGGTAATTACTGCACGAACGACCACGCGGCTTCAAGGACATTGGAATGCCAAAGTCATATCCACCACTGGGAAGATCATACCCAGGCGAGTTGCCCTGGAGCGAGAAGCAGTCGGAATAGCTCAATGGAACTCGCAGGCATAGTTACTCGGCAGGGACAAACCTTAATATTTCGGGACCGTCATGTCTGAAGCGTCTGTGATCTGGATGTCAACGTTCTGTGGTTGTCGTGGCAGATAGATCGGGTGACATGTGAGGGGCAAAGGTGACAATCTAAACCAATCATCGCAAGGAGCATGCGTGCACCCGATGGGGTTATGGGGTCGCACTGCTTGTCACGCTGAACGATCAACACGGGATGAGCGGCGATTAGCAACCCAATCATCTAAACAGCAAGCCTGGAGTTCGTGGCAGTAGTGAGAATGCTTTGCAATAATTGACCAGCTCGCCGGCGCCTCGAACTTTCCATTAAATCAGAAGACGCCGAATCAAGGGAAGCTGGGTCGGGAGCAGCGCGCGACACAATTCATATAATAGTATCCGGCCCTACCCCGCATTGGTGATGGAATCTTTTCTGAGAGGCGTTGTCAAGGTACAAAGTTAAATTCATGAGGCGAAAGTCCTCGTTTTCCACGGGGGCTAGAAACGGTATAATCATCTCACCGATTCGGAGAATGACAAGGAGCGGGGCTAGAAAAGATTGAGGCAAATGTGAAAATATCACGGCGCGAGCATGGTCACCAAGCTCGATCC
>JBBPTD010001255.1:0-11418 GCA_038093895.1 Boletus aff. mottiae
ACGTCTAAATGACTGCTCGGTACGGTGATGAGGAAGATGGTATAGCTCCGAGATGAGTATATACGCACCAGTGCCTTTAAGAGCTCTTGCTTTCGTGTTCCAAAATCGCCTTCTTCGTTGACTCGCTGAAGGAGCTTGTCGGTCTCCTCGTTGACGACTTCACTGACGGAAAACGCAGTACTTGTCCCGGATTTTCGCCCTCCTGGATTCATGACTGCCGCATTGACGATCGTCAAACGTCTGAAAGCGATTGGGCAGTTTGCTTACACGCGACACCAAGATGAGTAAAGTATTCCGCCGCCATTTCTAACACAGGCCTGAAGTTGACGTGTTTTGGATCCAATCCCCGAAACAACACGTCGAAGGACTTCTGCGCCGACACGAAATGCTCCTGCTTCAGACTTTCGACTGTGACAAATGAAAGTGAAAGCCTGTAGGATTGCGAATAAGGTTTTTGACTGACTATTTTCCTTCAGTTTATCATCACAAGCTCCGAGTTGTTCCCAGAACTGGTCCAGCACATCACCACCGAATTTTTGCGATTCCTCGATGAGGTAGTACAACAGTTTAGGAGTGATGGCCCGAAATGTGCTGCCTTGTTTTCCTGATGCTTGGATTTGTTTCGTATCATCCCAGTCCAATAGATCTTCATTTCGAAGGATTCCCAAAGCGTGTTGTTCCATGGTTACTGTTGACGATGTCGATGTATCAAACGTTATTACGTAACACACCCTAATTAGGTTTCGGCGAGTTCGTCTCAACTCTGTCACCAACTTCAACAACAACGATCATCATTGCACTTTTCTCTTTCTCTCCGACCTGTTCCTCGTGACTGTGGAGCACGGATGGCTAGCCCACAGCACGTCGAGCATCAATCATCCTAGTAGTGCGAGGCTGCATCGCTGTGCCTGGCCGACCTCGATAGCATAGCACGAGAAATGAGGGTAGGCATACAAAACAATCGGACCGACAGGATGAGCCGAGTAAATTCGCTTCGTGGATATTGGGTGATAGCAATGTGGGCAGGCAAAATTTTAATTTCTATCCACGTCGCCTTTGGTTGATATAATGCTAATGCTAGGTCAGACCGGGCATCGAGTTAATCTAGGGTTTGAAGAGCCAGAGCATTTCGGATGATGAAGATGACTCGGCGTAGGCCACGCAGGCTGAGTAAGTCTGGGTTCTGTGTCCCGTTGCCGAAAGGTTTCGAGCTTCTGCCGCAGAACAGCCTGCGTTTATTCCAGTAAAATATAACCACGTCCACAGACATCAGATTGGGGAACCTCACATTCTCTGTCAACCACGCCACGTCCTGTCCGTTCAGCTCACTTGACTCCACATACGACGCGGAGGGTGGCGCTCCCATGTCACGTCACTTTTGAACTACCTCGCGGAGAGCATCCCCAGACGCCTCAGCGACATAGTCTCCCCAGTCGAGGGAGCCAAATGTCGCCTCGTCCGGTCGACGTGCAGGGTGCAGAAAGAACGTCTAGGGAAAATGAGGGAAGTTACCGCAACGAGACGTAGAGCGACGTAAGCTTCTAAAGTTCACCGTAAAGCATCTCGACGCATCCGGTGCTCCATCTAAGCCCGGCTATTTTGAGACTTGTCAGTTGTTCTTGGGCATAAGGTAGAAGGGAAGTGGCTGCTCCAGCGAGTTCACGGACTAACTCTGTGTACTTGAGCAGGTTTAGCGTCAGGCGTTTGAGTGCGGGAGGTCCAACTTGCGCAGCAGCCCAACAACATACGCTGGTAGATGATGCATAGAAATGAGACGTGTTACTCGAGGAGGCTGGACAGGATCATGGAGATCTGCAGGACCTCCGGGCGTCAACTACTCCAAGGGATCTCCAATGGGTCCAGAGCTGACGAGAGTGAGCTCCCGGAGGGCAGAGGCGCCACGTAAAATGGGTCCAAGATGTCATCCGGAAGAAATGCAATTTCGAGATCTGTGGCATTTGATGCAGAGGTGATCCATGGTTCAACGATGCCGGTCGACATGCACACCATAAAAGGCTAGCCTGGTAAGCATGGGTGCTGACCCGCCATAATTCAGTCCACCGGGGACGTGCAGTTGGAGTGACTTTGATTGTCGTCCAGATGGTCAGATGGAGTCAAGAATGCGACATTGCGCCAGTGACGGCAGACATTAAAACTGATGAGCAGGAACGGGGAGGAATCAGAGAATCAGTTCCATCTGAATCTCCATCCGTGCCCTCCGCATCTCCTTCATCCCCCCCATCTTCTATTTTCATCTCTCAACTTGGGGGAGGCTTTATGTCAAGTTGCCTACGGAGGGTGTCCCAGTATTCATCTTTGTCCTGTCTTGCAGAACCGAACCAAAAGATGCGCGCCGAATGAAGCTCGAAAGGAAGGTTGTTGTTGAACTTGCAGAGCCTGATGTCACTTGACAGGGTTGTTTGGGAAGCGTACACAACAAGTCGACGTCGAAAAGGAAAAGGTTGAGCCTCAGGGCACGGCTAGAGAATGTTCGATGCTAAGGAAGCGGGACCAGAGGTTGGTGCTCCCATCAGAGGCTCAGACCGTGTCAAGTACTAGCAGGTTCAAGTGTGTGCCCAGCCAGTAGTTCGGTGTCCCATGACCCATGTTGATTGGCCGACCTGCATGTCTGCCCAGTACGAGACAAACACATACTCAATTCGCGGGAATTACTGCGTTTCGGATCGAAATGGGCCTTCCAAGGGACGGAGAATCAGTGTGCAGTCGGACGGGTGAGTGTCAGTGCTTGACAGATCAAATCCCGAAAGCAGAAGAAATACAGGGTAACTATTCCAGGCATATATAACGTACAGATACATCCCCAGACATCAAAGCATATTAATCCACATCTAATCATTCATCGTTCAAACAAACGTGAAAAACCTGAATGTCTTCATGTTCTCCCTCAACCACCTGACATCCTCGTGGCGCAACTCACACGAGTACCCCACATACAAGGACGTGAGAGGTACGCCTGGGTCCCTTCTCTTCTGAACTACATCACGGAGAGCACTCCCGGAACCTCCAGCAACATACAGTGTCACTAGCTGAGGCAGCGGAATACCACCACACCCACTGCCAGTGCGAAGAATGACCATGAACGGTATAGAAAGGCACCACGAGGAGAGGTGGAGCGATCTAAGGTTCTGGAGCTCGCTGCAGAGCAGTTTGAAGCATCCGGTGCGACAAGGAAGCCCAGCGATGATGAGACTTTCGAGGCGACTGAGCAAGCTGCGCGGCCGTTCTCGAGCTGGGTACAAGCAGGTAGCTGGTCCGACGAGTTCGTGGACAAGGTCGGTGTGATTGCCCTTGTCGAAATGCAGAACCAGACTTTTGAGTGCGGGGAGATACAACCTGCGCAGTAGACCGATAGCACGTTTCTGGGAATGGAACGCGAGGACAAAGTCTGTTACTCGAGAGAGTTGTAAAGGGGCATTGAGATCTGTGCGACTTCCAGGAGTCGGCTCGATGAACCAGTCTGGGGGGTCCCCAGAGGGTCCTGACTGGCGTAGACTGAGCCTCTTGAGGGTAGGTGCACCACGTAGGGTGGTGGCGAATCGAGCCCAAGATGGACGGATATATTCTGGATGATATGCAAGTTTGAGATCTGCAAGGCTTGACGCAGAGGCGATCCATGGCTGGTCCCAATCCACATGTACTCCCCACAGTACTACCCTTCAAGCTAGCGAAAAGGGTGGGATCTTTCGAGATGCTGAGATCCCTGTAAGTCATCAGTAAAATCATCATGGCCTTATCCCACTTATCCGAATTTGGCGCTCTTGGCTGTCGTAAGAAATTGCTGTGGCAATGCCACGGCTGAAGGCGAAAGCCGTAAAAGTGCTGATAAGCGTCAACAAGGTCCAAATAAGGCCAGATAAGGCCGTGATGATTTTACTGATGAATACAATCCAAGCGTAGTGAGTTGGGGAACCGCGGAAATGCATGGATCAGTAGTAGTGATAACCAACCCTCTAGTACGAGGCTGCCGTCACACAGAGAGACTCCTACTCGGCATCTTCCGATGAAACCTTCCGGGCCGCGCCGTTCCCTGAGGTTGACCAGCTGATCGACTAACAATCCCGACCCAAGAATGGCACCCTCTGAGCATCCTCAGGTGGTCATAGCCGCGGTGAGCCCCATGGGTTTGATCCGTGGTAATAAAGCTCTTTTAAGTGACACGTCCAATCAGCCCTCTAGCAGCAGCCATCAGTAGGGGTACATTGTTTGACTGATCCTATCCTCCCATCCCTGCACAGTATGAGCGACGACCCTTTCCCTCAGCAACTTCCTACTCTTGGGCGGTTGGGCGTAGGCGAGCCTACACTGACCTCAGCTACCGAGGTTGCAGAGGTCGCCACAGCCTGGTTCAACACGTTCTCAAGCGCTGTCGCATCGCATGACATCGCTGCGGTCCTCGATCTCTTTCTCGATGACGGATTTTGGAAGGACACATTGGCATTAACCTGGGACTTCAGAACCATCGAGGGCAGGGACGCGATCAGGAACCTCCTTGACCATCGCCTCGCGCCTACCGGTTTCGTCGACCTACGGCTCAGCCAAGAGCCGTTTCTTGCTCCACAACTTTTGAAGCTTTTCCCAGATCTGGTTTTGTTGAGGCTCTCCTTTGAATTCGGAACCAAGGTTGGGAGGGGCACAGCCGTTTGTCACCTAGTCCCTGTACCTGGTTCGAGATGGAAGGCGTATTCGCTCTATACTTGCTTACAGTCCCTCAACGATTTCCCTGAGCAGGTACAGTGTAGATGCTCGAGTCGATCTTGTCGGGCTGATCCGGAATACAGATCAGCCATCTCCGTCGACATACCGCCGAACACGGCACTTGGGAAGAGAGACGACGTCGAGAGGTTGATCTTGCGGATGGCGATCCGACCGTGCTCGTGATTGGCGCTGGCCACTCTGGCCTTGAAGTTGCTGCGAGACTGAAATACCTTGGTGTTCCGCACCTCGTTATCGACAAGAAAGCTCGGGTCGGTGATAACGTGAGTTGCCACTGTGCTCTGACGCACCGCAACTCCTGACTCACGGGGTGTTAGTGGAGGGACCGCTACAACGCGTTATGCTTGCACACTCCGGTCTGGCACACTCAAATGCCATACATACCGTAAGTCTCGATCAGTTGAGATGTTCTCTTTACCACGGTCTGTTTAGATTCCCACCAACCTGGCCTGTCTATAGTCCAGCTCGAAAGGTACGACCCAGCAAACTTGATATTATCATTAAATCACTGATGCGATTTGGTTAGCTTGCTGACTGGCTGGAGGGTTACGCCAACTATCTCGAGCTCAACGTGTGGACCTCGTCTGTGATCACCAAGACGGAATGGAACGATCACCTGAAGACGTGGACCGTCGAGATCAACAGGGACGGAGAGGACACTCGAATTCTCAAGGTGAAACACCTAGTCTTTGCGACCGGCTTTGGAGGTCATCCAAAATCGCCGGATATTCCAGGCAAGGTAAAAATTCAAGTTGTCCCCAAGGTCATATTGATGATATTCTTTGGCAGGAGGACTTTAAAGGCGAAGTCGTCCATTCTTCTGGATTCACCTCAGCAGCAAATTACATTGGAAAGAGGGCGGTCATTGTTGGTACTTGCACCTCTGGTATGTAGGTATGGTACCCAGGAGCGTCTTGTCTAATACAGACTCAAGGTCACGACATTGCTGAAGACTTTTTCAAACACGGCGTTGATGTCACAATGTAGACCGTGTCAAATCAGATTCAAGAGCGCATTCTGACTTACGCTACACCTCTCTAGGTACCAGCGTTCATCCACGCACATCACGTCTGTTGAAGCGGTCAAAAACATGCTTGGTGGTGTGTCGCTTTGTCCATTATGGTAAACGCCACCCATTGACGGCCACGATTGAAAAGTGAACTACAACGAGACTACTCCGACTGAGATCGCAGATGTCTATCACACCAGTCTGCCATATGCTTTAGTGAAACGGATTCGCCAACGCATTGTGTCCTACAGCGCGCAAACCACCGATAAGTGAGTGTGGAACCTCAATATTCTATAAGACGCGCTTTAACAACGGCCCCCAAATAAAGAGAGGTTTTAGATGGTCTCGCCAAAGCGGGGTTCAAGACAAATCTCGGACCATATGGGGCTGGCCTTGTTCATCTTTTGTTCACGAGAGGGGGAGGGTACTACATTGGTAAGTCACTTGAAGGTGACGGATGCAATGTTCTTACCCTCTTTTGGCGATAGATACTGGCACGACCAGACACATCATCGATGGCGATATTAAACTCAAGAGCGGGAGCGCGATCGAGCGTTTTACTGAGAAAGGGCTCAAGTTCGCGGATGGGACGGAGCTCGAAGCGGACATCGTGGTTTTCGCGACCGGGTTAGTATACGCACTTCCCCTCAGTACGTGCCAATACTGATCTGAGGCGTATCTCGTTGTTCTTGAAGATATGGAGATCCGCGCGACAGCATGCGCGACCTCTGTGGGCCCCAAGTCGCCAACAAGGTGAACAAGGTGTACGACCTCACGGCGCAGGGGGACTTGAATAGCATTTTCAGGGACTCCGGGCATGAAGGCCTATGGTTCGCCGTCGGTACGTCATCGCACACCAATCTCGCATGGAGCTTCACGTTTTTTGACGTGGCCTTGTTTAAAAGGTAGTTTCCAGTTGGCGCGTTTTTACAGTCGCCATCTTGCGCTCCGTGAGTGACTGCATGCATGACGGGGTATCTCATGACTGAGAGAGATTACAGAAATCATAGCCATTGAAACCGGCATCTTGAAGAGGTCTGAGGTCAAGTTTTGATGAAGAGAATGCTCCGGGACGATCACAGTTGCAAGTGTCTACATGGATTATACATCTACATCTTTGTGGTACCCGAGCAAGAATTAAAGTGCATCAGGCAAACAGGACAACCATGCATTAGGATTACATCCGTGTTTACACTCTGGTGTGGATATTAAAGCTCACTCGCGTTTCCTGCTCGCACGGCTCCACTATCGTCTGGTAAGCAACTTCAAGGCCCGATCCGCGGGTGTCGGGAGGGGAAGAGGGAATGGGGGACGAGTTTAACTATATCAAGACGCATGGTGGGGAGAGTGCGGGGTATGCTGCGGGCAAGTATGTGAGCGATTTGGAAAGGGAGTGGTGGCGATGTCGATGTCGACGCCGACTCAAACGTGAGTCTTCGATTTTCGTTATTTGTTCTCCACATGATGGGCAATCATGTCAGTGGATGGCTCATAAGCAGTTTCCCATTGATGTCGCCTCGTGCAACTGACGCTTTTATGCAGTCTTCAATAACAGCACGATGATCTTATTCATTACGATTTGGCCACCTGTTACTGCATGCGTGTTCGGTTGTTGGATTGAACGTTTCCCAGAAGGCCGATACGTACCTGACGGGATATGGATCAAACATGTCCTTGTATTTCACCATGGCGGTGATCATCGTCCCGCGCGGATGGCAGACGACCTGTCTCTTGTGCGAGTGGCGGGTGGGTATTACACTGTCGGATATGGAAGAATGCGGACGACAGCGATGGTGCCCTTGAACGACGGGCATCCATCATGGAATTTACACTATGGAGAATTGATGAGTATGGGATACGTATTCCAATCAATGGAGAGATGTGTCGCTTGCTGGAGATCGTAATCAACTGGTCATGTGGTGTCGAGTCCTTTGAATGAGTATTTCCAGATGCTGGCTTGGACCCGGATCATGTTGATGCTGCTATACCGCCCTGTACGTAGTAGAGTGCACTGGTGTGGATGTGCCGACTCCGAGGACGTGGGGAGGTTGGGCTTGTGGAATTCCTTGTCTTGAATGTACTTGAATCCTCGGAGGCTCGGACCAGTACAGCAGAGTAGTCTGGTGACCGTCTGAGTAATCGGTGACAGAGGACATTCCCTTTAGGCCCCTCAAGTCCCCAGATACCGGGAGACATGGCACCTGATAATGCAAAGAGTTTCAAACTTTGTTTGGTGTCCTTGGATCAGCACATGGATGGAGCATACATCCACCCGACAGTCGACATCTCCGTTCTTCACGCATTGCCTGTATCCTGTGCATCAGCTCAGGGTTCGAAATGTACACTTGATTGCACTGGACGAAGGCAGTTCTCGGAGAACCTATGTTTCCTGTGGGAGTGTATTAATATAGAGGCGGATAAGCAGCAGGGTTACGGTGTGGCATTGCCTGTGTCGCACGGAACTCGTTGGCACCATGTAGGATGAAGCATTGACCCGTACTCAGATTGAAGATGCACACATCTCTGTTTTCAAGGGGATGAGATAGCCATGCATCGATGCAAAATACACAGGCAACAACGTGTACAAGATGCGTCCCTTTGGCTGTAGCACAGCAGCAGATCCAAACATGAACGAGGCCTATGTACGAATCAGGGTGGGGAGCTGTATCCAGAATCAATTACAGGGACGTCGTGTGATAGATGGGAGTCATGAGCCTGGTTCTTGAGTGCGGCAAGTCGACGGTCACCGGAACAAGCCGAGCCTACGAATTCCAAGGTCATTTCCTTACTACCACAGCATCATGGTCACCTGCAAGGCACGCACAGGTATATTTCTGATAGCTATGGCTAAAACCATTCACTGGTGCTGTGGAAGTGAGGTTGGACTTAGGGACGCCTGTAAACCACTCCAGGCCTGCCATCGCTGCGTTCCTCAACAGTTCACCTTCCCGGTCTAAGTAGCCATGGCAAGCAAATCGGATGCCGGAGAGAAACAATCACGACCCGATCTGGAGACGACAGATAACCTGGATGAGGATTGCTCGAGAAACGAACGACCACAACTTGAATCCAGAACGTCACGGTCTCGTGCACCAACTGTGGGTTTTTGAGACTTGGCTGCTGATTTCCCGGATTGACCTATCTTGCAGGACAGTATACAGGCACCCAGTGCTTCCGACGCTGACCCCCAATGTACGGGGCAGAAATTTCAATGCAAGGAGAAAACATCTGCACATACTGTTATTACAAGTTCGAAATGCCTATCTTCACATGGTTGCGAAAATTGCTGAATGAGAGCCAGGTATTCGAGCGACAGGTGTCGCCCTTGGCTTTCGACGACTCCCCGCCGGCTTCTACACCGTGGTGCATCACACTGGCCTTGAATGGAGAACTGAAAACAAGTGTTCATTAGTGGGTGATGATGTCGTCGAATGGAGTGGGCCAATCCTGCTGTGAGTTCCTCCTTCTCCGACCCAGATTAGTGCTCACAGAAGTCGCAGACCGTCGGATCTATCAGCTACCATTTGTCTTGAGGTCTATGCGTCCTTCGAATTCCAGCCAATGTTGGGTACTGGGGAACTTCTATGAGAGTTGATAATAACTGTTGATCAACTATTGGACTGCAGTGCAAAACATGTTCGTAAGTGGGACAGGATTTTGCGTCACCATCCGGGGACTCATACGATCGTAGCATTTAGCCTCTTCCCAAAGAATGGTGACATTGTATCCCCATGTTCATCTATTCTTGTGACGGTCAATCAGCGCAATGGCGCGAGCAGTGATTCATCGGCGTCGAGGGTCCTTGGCCCTATTTGTGTAACCAGGCGACTTCTGTCAACCACAGCGGCCCTAAACGAGCTGGAAGATGCAACGAATCACGGTCACAGCGCTCTCTCACGTTACCAGAAGCATGGGGGAAAACGAGACCTGGAGTGTTCGGTTACAGAGTTCGAGCGGGCACTCAACAATTGTCCGCTTGACCATCCTTGTCGCGCGGCCGTTCAGTCGAACCTGGCTCTGGCGAAACTCATCCTCTGTCAGGTCGAGGACACGGTTACTTCCCTCGAGATTCCCATTCACATGTATCGCGATGCCCTTGCTGCCCGTCCTGTTGGTCACGCTGGCCGTCCATCCACATTGGTTCAGCTGGCTGCGGTGCATTTGGCACGATTTAAGAAGTGGAGGGACGATCTCGATGGAGCACGAGTTGAGGCACTGCTGCATGAGGCATTGGAGCTCAGCTCCACTGACAGTCATGAGAACCGAGCTGTGTCTTTCATGCTGCAATTATATGCCACCCATAGAGTTGGCCCTGACCATGCAAGTGGCCAATCGTCGGTGGACTACTTGCATCCAAGTTCACGCTTAACAGACGAGGACCCTTGGATCTTAAGTGTCCAGCTGTTGAAGCGGTTCAAACGATACGGTGATCTAGCCGACCTTGAACGAGCAATCAGACTTCTACAAAGATCGGTCAGATCTGTTTCAGTTTTGGGGGACGGGTACCGCACACGACTGGGGAATCTTGGCGTGGCGTTGTTGTGGCGATTCGAGCACGTTGGGGAGCTGAGTGATCTCGAGGGCGCCATTTCTACACTCAGGAATGCCAATGACCTCACCCCTCATGGTCCCCCTGACAAGCCGAGTCGTCTGAACGACCTCGGTCTCTCATTCATCACTCGTTTCGAGCACCTCGGGGAGCTGAGCGATCTCGAGGATGCCATTTCGACACTCAGGGAAGCCATTGACCTCACCCCTCATGGTCACCCTCACAAGCCCGGCATGCTGAACAATCTCGGTCTCTCCTTCATCACTCGTTTCAAGCGCCTCGGGGAGCTGAGCGATCTCGAGCATGCTATTTCGACACTCAGGGAAGCCATCGACCTCACCCCTCGTGGTCACCCTCACAGGCCCGGTGTGGTAAACAATCTCGGGAACTCCTTCAGAGCTCGTTTCGACCGCCTCGGGGAACTGAGCGATCTCGAATATGCCATTTCGACACACAGGGAAGCAGTTGACCTCATCCCTGATGGTCACCCTGACAAACCGAGTCGTCTGAACAACCTCGGGAACTCCTTCATCACTCTTTTCGAGCACTTCGGGGAGCTGAGCAATCTCGAGCATGCCATTTCGACGCACAGGGAAGCCACTGACCTCACCCCTGATGGTCATCCTGACAAGCCGAGCTGTCTGAGCGGCCTCGGAAACTCCTTCATCACTCGTTTCGAGCGCCTCGGGGAGCTGAGTGACCTTGAGGATGCCATTTCGACACTTAGGGATGCCACTGACCTCACCCCTCATGGTCACCCTCACAAGCCTGGCATGCTAAATAACCTTGGGAACTCCTTCAGAGCTCGTTTCAAGCACCTCGGGGAGCTGAGCGATCTCGAGCATGCCATTTCGACATACAGGGAAGCAGTTGACCTCACCCCTCATGATCACCCTGACAAGCCGGGTCATCTGAACGGCCTTGCGAACTCCTTTATCACTCGTTTTGAGCGCCTCAGGGAACTTGTTGAAATCTGGGTATTCGTTTTCAGCTCTTCTATTCTATAACCCAGATTCTAGACCTGATTACATCAGTGGTCCAGACCTTCAGACAATAGGTCCGAGTTCACTATCACATATTACTCATCATATGACATCATAGATAACCGCCATTATTGCTATTGGCT